>BQNB010006810.1:20215-39096 GCA_026074375.1 Tanacetum coccineum
GTTGGGGAAACGACCCGGGTGATCATACTTACCCGGTTAAATATACGTATTATATATTATATTATATATATTTTTGAGAGTGAATTTTATCAAGAGTAACTTGGTAATTTTCTTAATTACTCTTTTAAAGTATAATAATTTATATATATTTTACGTGTATAAAACTTACGCATCGCCAATCTTTGAAAAGATTTGGGATTTTAATCAAAGTATTGAGCCAATGGATACAGAGCATGAAAGTGGAAAGCAAAAGTCCCCTCAAAAATCTCCTGAGAAGTCACCTGAAGGAATGAAGTCTGCTAAAAAGATGGAAGAAGATGATGTGGTTAAAGAACCTGGAGCAAAGAGAAAGAAGTCCATTCCTAGAAAAAGCACAAGGAAGAGACAAAGGATGGAGGAAGATGCTGAGAAGGAAGAGCTCAAAGGATTTTTAGATATCATACCAAGAGAAGAGGTTCCAATAGAGGTTGAGTCTATATCTACAAAGTTTCCGATTGTGGATTAGAAGACATGTGTTTTGACAGAGACTTTCATGTACTATCAAGTGTTCAGAGGAGATGGAAGTTCAAAAAATTACAAAGTCTTGAGTGAGATGCTTGAAGACTTTGATAGACAGGATGTAGAAGAATTGTACAAGCTTGTCAAGGAAAAATATAGTGCTTCCAGACTTGAAGGGTTTGATTTGATGCTTTGGGGAGATCTATATGTTCTATTTGAGTCTGATGAAGAAGATGAGATCTAGAAGAGTCAGCATGGATACAACTTGATAAGCTGGAGATTATGTGACTTTTGTGGTATACACATTTTGTTGATGGAGAATGGGTTAGCAATTTATATGTTGACAGAGAAGAAATATCCTTTGAGCCAAGAGATGATTTCTAAGATGCTAAAGAAGAAATTAGAAGTTGATCATGAGAGTTCACAGGCAATTGAACTTCTAAGGTTTATAAGATCACAAGTGCAGAAGTGAAAGATGTTTGAAAGAATCATCAGTAGAGGAAGAAGCAAAGAAGATGTTATTCAGAAGAAACTTAATGATTTGAAGGACAATCACAAGTTTATGGGAGGATTGTTAGGAATAAATATTCAATGGACTTAATACTGCTAACAGTACTAATGGAGTTAGTACTGCCAGTACAAACTTAGTACTGCTAGTATTAGTTACTACTGCTAGACAAAAAAGTTAATACTGCTGATAGTCAAAGCTGCTGAGCTGAAGATAAGAATGCATGGAGAATATTTCAGGATGTTTAGTTTTGAATTGTAACTGATCCTAAAAGATAGGCAGATATATTTGTAAAGGACTCCTTGTATTCTATAAAAAGGTGATCCTAAGTGTAGTGTAAATCAGAATTTTTAGAGATAAATTTAGAGAAAATTTGTAATAGCTTCAAGGTTTGTAACCCTAGTACTTCAAGAGTACTCGTATTATTTAATAATATTGAAGCAGTGAGTTTTGTGTTCATTGTGTGTTCTTGGTCATTACTGTTCCATTAATAAACTTCTCTAGAGTATAAAAGTGTAGATTCCGCATACACTTTGGTATACATACAAAGTCTCAATCTTTGTTATTTTGGATTCTTCTAAGGTAACAAACTCTTTACTTCATAAAGAATCGATCAAGGCGTGGGATCAATAGTTTTTGTGTTTGTTTTTGGTTTGTTTTCTTTTACTTGTTCGTGCGTCCTTTTTCTTTATTTTTTCTTTGTTTTCGAAGCCCTTGTGTACACTAAAAGATCATTTACCTTGGTAAATTTGATCTTGTATCTTTAAGATATAGGTTCACAAGCTTTGAATCAAGAAAAATATCATTTTTTGTCATCTTTGTGTTCGAAAACTTTAGAAATAACAAAATCTTGATTTTAAATTTTTCGGCTTAAAAACCTTAAAGTTTTTATTTTTATTTTTCCTATAGGTCTAATAACACTAGTTTTACAAGTATTTTTGCAAAACAACCATCAAAAAGGTGTCTTTTGTGTTTTGAAAATTTTGGGTTTCGAAATAGTGTATACCGAACAACTAAAGTCGAACAACTTAAGTCGAACAACTGAAGTCGAATAACTGATGTCGAAAAACTGAAGTCGAACAACTAAAGTCGAACAACTGAAACTTAGTTGAAACCGAACAACTCAAGCTTCCAAATTATACGGTTTATTTCTTTGACTCGTAAAATCCCGAGAAACATTAACTTGTTTTTCCGGTTTTGTCAAGAATTGTAACATCACGTGTAGTTTCACGAATTAAAACACTTAAAAGATAACTTAATCAAACATAATTTCTTTCTACCACCGTTCGATCAAACATTAATCTTTTAACGTACAAATTTCTCAATGACGACTCTTGCTGACAAAGCAATTCTTTCAGGTGCTGACAATCGTCCACCTATGTTGGAAAAAGATATGTACGATTCTTGGAAAAGCATAATGGAGCTATACATGATAAATAGACAACATGGATGAATGATCCTTGAATCTGTTGAAAATGGTCCGCTTATCTGCCCTTCAATTGAGGAAAATAGATTGACTAGACCAAAGAAATATTCTGAGTTATTTGCTACGGAAGCAATTCAATCTGATTGTGATATCAAGGCAACAAATATCATTCTCCAAGGATTACCACCAGAGGTCTATGCATTGGTTAGCAATCATAAAGTCGCCAAGGAAATTTGGGAAAGAATTCAACTTCTCATGCAAGGAACTTCATTGACGAAACAAGAAAGAGAGTGTAAGCTTTATGATAAATTCAATACGTTTGCTTATAAGAAGGGGGAAACACTATGTGATTTCTACTTGAGATTTTCACTGCTACTCAATGACATGAACATCTACAATATGAAACTGGAACAATTTCAAGTGAACACCAAGTTTTTGAATACTCTTCCTCCTGAGTGGAGTAGATTTGTAACAGATGTCAAACTAATTCGGGATCTGCACACAACTAATATTGATCAGCTTCATGCTTACTTGAGACAACACGAGTTTCATGCAAATGAAGTTCGTTTAATGCATGAATGCAATTCAGATCCGCTTGCTTTGGTTGCAACCCATCAGATGACCCAGTCTCCTTATCAAACTCATCAAAACTCATACCAAAACTCTCAATTTCAACCATAAGGTTTACCTTATCTGTCTCAACAATACTCAGACAATCAATCATCAATACCTATTTCAATCACTTATCCATCTAATGATTATCAATCATCAGTTCACCACAACATTTATTCTCCACCATCATCCATCCCTCAATTGGAATATGCTCCCACAATTTACCAACAACCTGAATTTCCCCAACTAGAATCAGATCTAATTGTTCCAGTGATCCAGAAAGGTGATGATCCCATCGATGCCATCAATCACATGATGTCTTTCTTAACTACTGTTGTCACTTCCCGCTATCCTACTAACAATAACCAGCTTAGGAATTCGTCAAACCCTAGGCAATAAGCTACCGTTAATGATTGGGGAGTGATTTTACAACCAGTTAAGGGGAGGCAAACTTCTTATGTTGCGGGTACTATAAGGACTTACACTCTAGGAGCAAGTATAAGTAATTCTGGGAAACAAAAGACTGTTACTTGTTACAACTGTAAGGGGGAAGGACACATGTCTAAACAGTGCACTAAACCTAAAATAAAACGGGATGATTCATGGTTTAAGGATAAAGTGTTGTTGGTTCAAGCTCAAGCAAATGGTCAAATTCTACATGAGGAAGAGCTAGCATTTTTGGCAGATCTAGGAATAGCAGAAGGTCAATCCACACAGACTGTCATTACTCATAATGTTGCTTATCAAGCTGATGATTTGGATGTATATGACTTTGATTGTGATGAACTCAACACTGCCAAAGTTGCTCTCATGGCGAATTTATCTTATTATGGTTCAGATGCTCTCCCTAAGGTACACAATCATGATAATGTGGATAACAATATGATTAATCAACCTGTGCAGGCGATGTCGTCTTTTTAACAGTTGAATGTTGTGAACCATTCTGAGACTAAAATAACCAGTGATAGCAATATCATTCCTTATTCTCAGTATGTGATTGAATCATAACAGGCAGCTGTTCAGAATTCTAACTCTTCTGCACAATAAGATGCACTGATATTATATGTGATTGAACAACTAAAAACCCAAGTAGTCAATTGTAACAAGATAAATCTAGACAATAAAAGTGTCAATGATACTTTAACTGGTCGAGCTTGAAAGATATAAGGAACAAGTTAAAGTTTTGAAAGAAGGACAAAATGTTGATTTAAAGAGTAATGGTAACGTTTTAGATTCAAGTGCACAGTCTGTAGAGATTGATTGTCTTAAATAAACTCTTTTTGAACATTTAAAAGAAAAGGAATCTTTAATGCAAACAGTTACTCTTCTCAAAAATGATTTATTGTAATGAACACGATATGCCAAATTGTTTCACGTAGAGAATTATAATGTAGCACAATATCCAATAAATGTTTACAAGTAGATCTTATAATGATCACAATATCCAAAAAAGTTTCAAGTAATATTATAATGAGCACAATACCCCAAAAAATGTTTCAAGTAAAATATTGTAATGAGCACAATATATCAAATATTTCAATATATACTTGTAATGAGCACAATATATCAAATGTTCAAGGATGTAAGATAGAATGATAACGATTACTCTAAGTTCATGGAACTGTGACGTAGACTTATAATTTGCCACTTATAAGTCAAGGCACGTAAGAATTCATTAGTATTCAGTGTTGGCCCTGTAATCCCAAGTCCAGTCGTAATCCGACATGATATAACGTCGTTAATCGATCTCGAACTAGTGAGAGCTAATCACCCTAACGGAGGTTGTCAATCCCAATAGATCTAGTTTATAACATTCCGCGCTCAAACCCTCCCGTGATTTACAGATTCATGAAACCTAAAGCTAATCCGTAAATTAATCTTAAAAGATCCAATATGTGTTTACGTCAAAAAGTAAACCAAGGTAGATTATCTCATCGCTGACAAGTAAAGAAGTGGCATAATTCAATTTGAAATCAAACCATTAAATTCATTTGTAAACAAGCATGTTCTCACCCCAAAACTTATAAAACAAAATCATGTAAAACGTGGGGCTATGAACTCACCTCGAGTTCAGATAATCCAAATATCGCAGATAATGTGTCACGTAAAAGATCGAATGCAACCTAAATTATCATAGGTCGTATAAGTACCGAGTACTTTAATTTATAACATTGGAATGTAATCCTATAATTATATCGTACTAATCGTTCGGGGCTATATAATTAAAGAGGTCCTGACATGACGTACGAGGATTAGGACACTTTAAATCGAAAATCCAACAACTCGATCGATACGCCATCAGAAGAGCCTCATTATGAAACCTCCCTAGTAATATAGTACGTTTGATAACCACATAAATATTCTAATATAGCTCAATCACCAACCTAATGGTTTTGGAAAATTGTGCTTAACAAGGTTAAAACGTTTATAATTACCGTTTAGTAACAACTGGCGTAACTTTCTCCAGCCCGCGGTTTTAAAGCCGATTCTCGCGTTTCTATGTCCCATCTTTGGGTATCAAGACGAGTTTATCAAAATTTGACAAATTTTTGAATTCGGACCTACTGTGAACAGTAAAAAAGTACTGTTCACTTCAGACCTTAGGTATAATTTAATCGATTTTAAATTTGCATATAACCCGTAACGTCGTATTTTATTCGTTATAGCTCCATTTTTAACGATTCTTTCGAGGACGATCTCGTAATTAAAAGTTATATCATATTTTTGATGTTTTAAAAATATGAGTTGCTGTAATGAATAGTGCTTTTTATAAAAATAGTTTTATAAAAGTATTTCTCGTCGTAAAATCGTAATTAACGTATCTTTTTCGTTATAGATCGGTTTTTCGAGTTTCTTATCATTTCGGAATCGTCATAAGGCGTATTATTTTTATAAAATAACTAACCTACTAGTATGAAAATTTTCGAAACAAAACACCTTTTATACATTTATGCAATACTTTTAATCACAACCTTTTTAAGTAAACTTTAAAACCCTAATTTATACTTAAACATGTTTATACTTAAACGACATGTTAACATACTTTTAACATTTAGTTTTCATGATATAATATGACCATATGACATAAGAAAAAAGTGTGTAAATTTCATAAACTTAAAGTGTTAACTCTTTTACATTTTAAAAGTCCTTAGTGGTATTAGCCATATATAACATATGACACATAAAATAATGATAATAAAAAGTATAAAGGAATTTAGAAGACCTTAAGGATGATGTATGAGATGAGAAATGAATTCTAAACCCGTGTTTAGATTCAAAACCAAAGCTTACACAATAAAAACCCTGCTTTTCCAAATAAAACCCTATCTCACTTGTCTGATTAGAACTTCAAATGGTGATTCAATGGATGAAAACACCTTAGAATGTCTTAGGATAGATGTGTATAGAAGTGTATAGGTTGAATAAAATTTTGTATGGGTTTGTGTGGTTGGGGTTTTGATGCCGGTAGCAATATAAGGAGGCAAAGGGGAGATTTTGTTGAATTTTAGCTAAGTTTATACTTGTAACTTTCTTTATACTAGTAAATATATGTAATTTATGGCAAACTAGTCAAAGGGATAAGGCAAGGTTCAATGGGAGGGTCTAAGTCATGGTCTAGTCAAAGGGATGGGTTTAAGGTATGCTAGAAGTAATGAGAGGCATGGTGGTAGTTTTAATGAGGAATGGTGGTGCTTTGACCAAAAAAGGAAGAGTTTGTGTATAGTCCTCTTGTATAAATGTCCAGATTTCGGCATTTTATAAGATATATAGAATAAATTTTGCAACTTTTATGTATTGGGGTATAAAAAGTGGGTATTTGTAGAAGCGCAGAAAAGTTTTGGTGGTTCCGGAGTGCCTAAACGCATTTATCGCGAAACATTACACTTTACGTATCCGATAAAAATAATATGAACAAAGTAATAATTTATCCTTAAAATAATTATATAACCCTTGCTTGATGAATATTAAGTTGTTTGATTGCCCGTTTACAAAGAACGCAAATTTTTAGGCTTAACGCGATTTAGCTTAATATTTTATGATTATCAAGCAAACACGTACAATTCAAAAAGGGACATTGTGAAATTTATTGATGTCGTCAATTGACTTGAAAAACACAGGGTGTTTATAGACCTTCCCCGTTAAGGCGCGAGCCCATGTCCTCAAGCTCACGTGCAGTACTTGACACGATGTGGTCTCGGTGAAGAGAGTGTGGGATCTTTCTTCTTGAATTGGTCATTACCGCTCCCACGTGAACTCAGGACCTCTCTTGGAGTTACCATCGAAACTTCGTCTAATGGCTTCCGACTTCGCTGCAACCGTTTACTTCCACGCCCCACTATTATCTACAACCGTTCCTCAACAAAATGAAGCTTGTCATCGAGATAAAGTCCATCCAACGGAACAGCTAATGGTTCATCGGCATGACACTTCTCTAAGTTGGATACATAAAATGTATTGTGAACCCTACTCAGCTCTTGCGGAAGCTCAAGCTTATAAGCAACGGATCCAACCTTTCCATCACCTCGATGGTCCAACTTACCTGGGTTTAGCTTCCTCCCGTTTGCCAAAGCATTCTTCTTCTTTCTAGGTAACCTTTAAGCATAACTCGGTTGTTAATTTGAAATTTTAAAGGCTTAGTCTCACATTGGCGTAACTTCTTTAGCGAGTACAGTTTAATAGTGGATTTGTCCTAGGCGACCTATGATGTGTCTCGGCTTCTTTCTTAGATTTTGGATGTCGAATCAGTGGAAAGATAGGTGTATAGTTTACTTATTAGCAGATTATTAGTTTGTTCCTCGAATAGATATGTTTTTTAGAAAACGTACCGCAAAACTTGATATAATAGAAAATTGTTTTCTTGACGAGCAGTTTTAAGGTGACTACTCTCAGCATGGCATGGTCCTTCCTGAATTATACATAGTTGATCAGGCTATGTATATTTGAGGGCTAACGATGCGATGCTCATTTTTCGTCAAAATAGTGTTATAATTCGACTTTCAAAGTAGAAAGTTAAAGTAAGGTTGACGAAATTTTCACAACACATTGCTTTGATAGATAATTTGAAATCGTTCGTACAACGAAAATTTAAGAGAAATACAACGAGAACTCCTAAGGAGGTAAAGTCTAAGATAGTTCCAACTTAGGATTTATTAGGCAAAGCGAGACAACTTTCTCTTTTAAGCTTCGATCCCGTCTTCAATGTTGTTAGGGTCTTGATCGGTTTCTCCTCCTCCTAAGGCAAGCACTATTCCATGTGTTCCAGTACCTTCAGCTTGGTTTCCAGGTGTTGGTTCTTAATTTTGGCAATCACCTTGTGAGTGCCTTGTTCCCACCATTCATAACAAGTGAGGGTTCTTTGATTATTAGTAGCATGCAGACTCCAACAGTCTCGGGTCAAATGAACCGGACCCTCTTGGCAGTTTGGGCGCATTTTACAGTGCATGGGCCATTGTGTTGAAACCTTGCACTGTTGGATAGTGTAGAGTTTTCCAGCATACTCCTTTGCTCACCAGTCCCATCGGGGTAAGCTTGAGACCCCTTCTCTGCCTCTTGGGAAGTTGTGTTGAGTTTGGTGGTTGTTGTCAAGTTTCCTCTTGTCTCAGCTTGACGTTCAGCAAAAGTGCTAATTTTCTTATCCATCAACTCTGTTGCCATTTCAGTAGCTTCTTGCATGGTTTTTGGTTTTGACGCCACAACACTTCCATGAATCATATCGGGCAAACCACCGACATACCTTTCAACCTTGTCAGACTCCTCAGGAAACATTCTAACACACAACAGTGCTAGTTCCTGGAAACGTTGGTTGTACCCTGTCACATCAGTACCTTTTACTTTCAAATTCCACAACTCAGCCTCGAGCTTCTTCATCTCGTTCCTCGGACAGTACTTGTCAGTCATTTTCTTTCTCAGATCTGTCTAGGTCATTGCATACGCAACATCATGACCAACAATTCTAACGTGGGAATTCCACCACGTCAGAGCTCCTGCCAAAAGAGTACAAGTGGAGAACTTGATCTTATTTTCCATAGAGCAGTTGCTTATGCGGAATACAGTCTCCATCCTTTCAAACCATTGGGTTAGTTCGAAAACTCCCTCAGTACCTTTGAAATACAGAGGTTGGCACTTCATGAAGTCTTGGTAAGTGCATTCTCGAGCAACGCGTTCGGTCCTTCTGGCACCCGTTTCTAAAGTATGGATGTCATCACCATTCCTGTTTGCATCACGTGCTGCCAGTGCAGCAGTAACACCTTGGTCAATCATTGCCTGAAGTTGGGCATTTGTGACAGTGGTGGTGGTAGGATTTTCTACAACTGGTGTTGTCCTTGTGGCTCTTTTTGGTGCCATTTCCTTCAAAATCATAAGAAATTATAATACACGTTAGATTTCATAAAATCTTAAACGTGACATGACTGCTGTAACAAGCAAAAATTAAACTTATATAAGTATATTATATAAGACCAGTAGTAATATACGTACTATAATATAACATGTATATTAATCATGTAAGTGTGTATTGCGTGCAAATAAGCAATTAGTGTGTCTGCACCTATCAGACAAGTATTCATATAGTGGTTTTATCACTATAATTATTTCACATAATGCCTCTAGGGATTTACTCCTATCTCACGAGTCCTAACCATCCTTGAGGGAATTTATCAAACACCTTAATTTGTGTAACAACCTGTCGTGGCTCAATCTCGCAACTCATCAAACAAGAACTGTCTTGAGATTCAGTCATGAATTGTTACACATCTCGACCTAGTTAATAAATTTACTCAACGATGGACAATACTCGAACCTTTTACGTTCATCTAACTTCACATAGTTATCATATTGCATGTATATCATGTATATCCTGTAAAAATCTTTTAAAAATGTGATCGTTGAAAGTGGTCATAGGCTAGGTAAGATACGCAACCTAGTTCTCTATAACCTTGGCTCTGATTACCAATCTGTAACACCCCAAAAATGGGTCGCAGCGGAATATGTTTCCGGGAGCATTACTTCATAGTACCATTGCACCAGTCAGGAGAGAACAACCTCTAAGTGTTGTTTGAAAAGTATTCTTGAAGATCAATAAAACTTCATTTAAACTCTATCTTGGGCCTTGGAAGCTTGTATGGTTGACTCTTTTGCTCTCGAAATGCTTCCCAAGCTTGTTCTTGATGCGGGATTCTTCGTACTTGTACTAAAATTCGTTTTACTTCTTTTCTTCATTTTTTTTGCTTCTATTATACTTGGCTACAAATATACTTGCAAACACACTTTGTTACAATTAAGTAACAAAATTATATAAAAATAGCCAAATAACATATACAAAAGTACGAATAACGCTCCTAAGAATATACTCAATTTGAGCGTTATCAAATTCTTCCATACTTAAGTTCTACTCGCCCTCGAGCAGGTAAAAGAAAATTTGCTTGCCCTCAAGCAAATATAAGAAAAGAAATATAGAAATAAAATACCTAAATAGAATTTTTTTTTTTAAATTATAAAAAAATATCGACATATTTTTGTTGTTTTATTAAATGAGCGCCAAAGGCGCAAACACCCCCCACACTTAAGAGTTTGTTTGTTCTCAAGCAAATTAAAGAAAAGAAAGATAAAAACAAAATAAAAACCGATGGGGCGTAAGCACCAAGTGTACACATCTAAAGAGGACTTTTATTGGGTTACATTGTTAGGCTTCATGTTAGTAAGGGGTATGGATAAGGCATGGGATTCTTTATAAGAGGGTGTATCACGAACATTTTAAGTCAAAAGTCTAAGTCCCAATGTTGCTAGTTGCCAATCAAACCGCAAACCCCGGAAATGATTATAGTTACAAACACCTCTTCAACATACATCGATAACCATATAAGTATATCACGTCTTAGCACATTGGCTAATCGACATCTCAAAAACTTCATCTTCCTTCATCTTCATAATAATTTATAGCGCATTGGCTATAATTGTCATCACTTTTTTTTTTACTTTTTTTTCTTTTCAACCTTTTTTTTCATTTTTATTTCACATACATCAAACTCCTCCACACTTCGCATAAACATACACCACTAAAATACATCAATGAAGTTGCGCATCTCCATCTTTGTCAAAATGGCATACACAAATGGCGAAGTGTGGCATAACTACTAATCATCAAAAACAATCCATCAAACCAAGAAACTATCAACCCTACGTTTAGACTTTGACTACTGGTTAGGCTAAGGTTTAAAGTTAAATATTTTTTTTCTTTCTTTTTTGGATTTTATCAAATGAACGGGATAGCTCAACAGGTGTTCTAAGGGTATCTAGCACTAAAAGTAAGTTCTAACAAATGGTTAATTTGGGTGGTTAGCTAAAAGTAAACGGAAAAGGCTATTTGGGTTAAATCCTAAGGTGCCTCTTTATCACGCATATACACTTATCATCACACGAATGTGATCTCACTGTGGTATTCATAATTATTTACAAGCACAAGTTCTAATATATTAACCTAATGACGTAAAAACAACTATAAGGGCAAACAAGTCTACATAAATTTTAAACTGGCCCAAAAATATGAAAATTTTAAAAATTAGTCTTGTTTTCCTTGTTTACCTCCCCCATACTTAAGTTTAGCATTGCCGTTAGTGTAAAAAATAAACTTCAAAGTATGAAATGGGGAAAATAAATAATAGTTCAAGAGAAACGAAACTCCCCGCGCAAAGTAATCGTGATCGAACTCCTTATGATAAATGCTACGCAAAAGCTAGCATAAGCTTCTAAGATCAATCGATTTTTCCTCCAAGTACCGTATACGCTCCAAAGTCATAACCAATCCATCCTCCATGAGCTTTATTAAATCTACAAAAATAAACTAAACTACAAAACACGAAGAATTAGAAAGCACACTTTCGTAGGAAACACGATTGCATTTAGCGTATGCAACAAGCCTTTAAACCCCTCAGTGGCCCGAGTGGATGAGTTGTAGTCTCGTGAGGGTTTCCAGCGAACACACACCACAAAGTTCATTCCTTGACCACATGAATTAAACAAACACAAAACGCACGCTATCACAAATGACACAAAACAAACTTTAAACAAATACGAACAAACATGAAACATTTAACTGATTTAATTAACACATGGCAAACACATCACAAAACAAGCATACGATAACTAGCAATACTAGTACGAAATTTAAACTAAACAAATTAAAACACATACGACATTCCTAACAATCAAAACATCCCTAAACATTCATAAGAACACATTTGCAAACAATTAAACATGCACTTAAATCATAATTTTTTTTTACTCAAAACCCATTCAGCCCCCCGACACGGCCACTGAGCCGCTCGACTAGCTGTGGTAATACCCACGTCGCGAAACAAGCCGACCGGCTGGCTATCGAGCAGCCCAACACGGCGACTTCTGTAAGTTAATTTTTTTTAAAACACGAATTTTTAATACACACATTTCCGCTACCCGTTCGTATTGAAAAGAACACAAAAGTAACAATTTTAAGGACGTAACAAACACAATTAAATACGAAACACGAAAATAACGACAAAAACATTCATGTGGTCAAATTTGGTGTTTTTCTTGTGCAAACAATTTTGAGCACACTTAGAGAGCAGTCATTGAAACGAGCATTTTTAGCAAACATGAAACGGAATCCCAACATCAAAAACTTGATTTTAATGCCAAGATCATTTAGCAAAAGATGACAAATGAGAGATTTTGAAACACAAAGCAAGAGAGCATTCAAGTAAACATCATGAGAAGACAAGTAATCAATTCGACAAGCAAACAAACAAACAAGTACAAATGCAAATCCCCGATAACGGCGCCAAAAACTTGATGTGTCTCGCGACTACTAGTTTTAAATTTTATAACACGAATTACCAAATAAGCTAAGAACACACGGGAAAATATGACCCTTTTATTTGTAGCTAGATTTTTGTGGTAAGCCGAGGTCGTTCACTAGGATTTGGGTGTTTTCAATTATGGAGAATCTAAGTAACAATAAGCTACATGAAAATGGTAAAAAGGATGTCACAACCCTAAATAACATATAAGCAACTAATAACACGGAAATGATGATCAAGCAAATTCAATAAGGAAAAGACAACACTTGTTTGGATTAGTTCATAATACTTAGATTGTTCATATGAAGATGGTTTTGACAAATTAATTACAAGTTAAGAATATGATGGTGACAAATTCCAAATCAACCAATTCATGATTACGTTTGTTTAACAAGTTTGATTCGCGGTTCGTTTCACAAACATGTTAACAATCACACTCAAGTCTCTTTGCATAACAAGCCACTAAAGAAATGGTCAATACAATAGATAATCATCCTTAGACAAAATGATTATAACTAGTTGATTGATGAAAACCCTTTCGACCTATGAAATCACCAACAACTAATCAAGCATGATAAGCAAATGAACAAAACTCAAGCACAAATGGATCTCAAACATAACACGAAATTAATCAAAACCATAATCAAACATAAACAATCCTCATATGATAAACATAATCTAAACAAGTATATAAAGAACTACTCCATGATTATTTCAACAAAAACCAAAGGTTCATCAATCATATCATTCCTAAGAAACATCATAAAAGTAGCAAGAGATTACCAAAGTAAGATTACAATAGGTAATGGAAGGATTTAGAGCAACCTTCAAGCCTCCAATCGACTATACGCCTCTAAACAACCCAGAAATTCATATCAAAGCATCTTCTTCAGCCTTTGAACAATCCCTTTACGAATTTAGGAGAGGTTTCTGGTCTTTTCAGTTTGATATGGTGGAGGAAATTCATCCTTGGGTGAAGGGGGTGGAATAACTATAAGAAAAACCTAGTGAATATAGTGAGGTATATGTTAAAATGAGGCATATAGGTCTCCTATTTATACTACAATTTTATGCCGGTTCCAAGGCCTAAAGGGGTGTCCAAAGTCGA
The DNA here is from genome assembly GCA_026074375.1 of Tanacetum coccineum. NCBI lineage: Eukaryota > Viridiplantae > Streptophyta > Magnoliopsida > Asterales > Asteraceae > Tanacetum > Tanacetum coccineum. The sequence continues at coordinate 34,201 of BQNB010006810.1, forward strand.
ATTAGAGGGTCTAGATCCTTCTTGGTTATTCAGGAGTCTTCAAGTATGAAGTAGAAAAACATGGGCACCAAGAGCCGGGTGGCACACCCCTCTGTCGGGCGGCACTACTCCAGCCATGTGGCATGAGCTCCTGCCACGCGGCTAGCCACACGACCAAAAATATATATTTCTTGATTTTGCGTATTAGCTTTCCGTTTGAGTCGTGCTTGGTCGTGGGTCATTATACATCAATAAAACTTCATTTAAACTCTATCTTGGGCCTTGGAAGCTTGTATGGTTGACTCTTTTGCTCTCGAAATGCTTCTCGAGCTTGTTCTTGATGCGAGATTTTTCGTACTTGTACTAAACTTTGTTTTTACTTCTTTTCTTCATCTTTTTCTTGTTTCTCTTATACTTGGCTACAAATATACTTGCAAACACACTTTGGTACAATTAAATAATAAAAGTATATAAAAATAGCCAAATAACATATACAAAAGTACGGATAACGCTCCTAAGAATATACTCAATTTGAGCGTTATCAAGTGGATACGTGCTGGAGAATGTTTTTGAAAGGATATGGAAGATGTTGGTTAGGAATGTAGGAGACATAAAGGTACAACAAGTTCAAGACAAGTATATTGTGTAAGGGAATATGAGTTGGCATTGTTAAAGATTTATTTAGAGAAGGATTATGTGAAGAAGGTGGTTTGTGTTTAAGGAGTGTTAAGAAGATAAGTATAAAGGCAATAAGGTTTTGGATGAAATCAAAGGATTGATTTTGGGTTAATAATCAGATTGACATTAAGAAGGAAAAGAGTGAGCAAATGTGATTATGGGATTGGTTTAGGAAAAATGTGTTTAGAGCGTGTGTGAAAGAAATGAATCAATTTTTGGGTAAGAATGATAAACAAGTGATTAGATAGAATGGGTTATAGAAGATGTGAGGACTTGTACATGTGAGGAATACATGTGAGTTTGTAAAAACATTTGTATAGATAAGGAATTGAGAAAAGTCAAAGTATAATTAACTTTCAAATACCACAAACTCATTTACTCATTTAGACTTTAATTCAAGATAATTAACATTGGATTTGATCACTAATCATCTTGATGCAAACAAGCTAAGTGCTTTGCATCTTAAGTAAAGCATATCCCATAGCGAGAAAGGATGCGTTTATGCAAAGTGGCCTTTGACTTAGTTTGACCAATATATGAGTAAAACCTGTTATCGATTAGGAACAACCTAAATCTGGATTAAGGTCAAATAATTACTTTCGATTATTGGTATGTTAGAGGTCTGGTCATACCTGGTTTGGTAAGATGTTTCGACCTTGGCTAGAGGCGTTTGATAAAAGATTTGAGTTGACGTTTTATGAAAAAATGAGAGGATTTTTTTTGCTCCTCTCTAAGTCTAAATATCATTTGGAGTGTTTCTAAATGCTCAAATATCATGTACATACCTTTATTGAAGTTTCTACATATGTCGGGAAAGAGGAAAGCCGACAATTGCAAAATCCGTAAAATGGAATTCACGTGTAGTGTGCTTGCCATGCTCTGACGCGTGCCTAGCGCGCCAGAAGTGAAAGTTCAGTTTTATGGATTTTGGCTATCGTTTGTGATTTTACGTTTTGTGAATATTTATTTGTCATCATTAAAACATAAAGGAGATCCTAGTCAATGTTGCACCAACAATTAAGATTGATTATAAGTAATTAAGGTGGAATAAGTAGTTTGGTAGTTGGTTATTGAAACTAATAAAATAAGGTTACTTGATTAAATATTTGTAGAACCGTAGAGGAGGGAGGGGTGAATATGGTTTTCTTGACTTCTTTAAAGTTTATAAAACTTCATGTCTCGAAAGAGTCGAGTGATGTGATGATCTACTTAACACAGAATCAATAAGTAGATAGATATAGAGAAAGAGAGAGACCACGATATATACTGGTTTAGGAAGGGGGTTTAGTCCTTTTGTATGTCCAGTTGCGAATCCACGACACCTATACTATTCCAAGTATAATCCTTATGGTGGATTACAAATCGTATTACAATTTAACTCTACTGGCTTTCAACAAAGACCGGCGCTCACACAAAAGAGTTACTACCTATTGTATTCCGCCCTCGGAATCCACCCCTAAGAACCCGTCATTCGACTTATCCTCTAGGATCACTTGGATCAGCTAGGAACACTACCAACTTCCCCTTGGAAGCTTACCAAACCTCAACTAGATCACCAATGATCTAGGCTTGATCCAACATATACAAGACTTCCCTTACAACTTGATTGAATGAAAGAAGATAGATGAACCACGTCTTAACCTAACCTAGATACTTGATTCTAAAGAAAGGGTATGAGAAAGAAGACCCTAGACTAATAACACACAAGTGTAGATTAGGTACTTGTGTGTCTTTCTTGCGGAGATGTGTTCTTTAATAGAATGATAAGATGAGAAGATTAAGAACATAAGAGGTGTTAGACTTAGAGGATTAGAGAAGAGAAAATAGAGGAAAGAATGTTTGCAAGAGGTGAGGAATACAAAGGCCAAGGGTGGGTATTTATAGGCCAAGAGTCCCAATTTGGGAAAAATACTTCGAACCTGGCGCACTGCCCACGCATCAGCGTGTGGCCAGCACGCCATAATCCTGCAAATGTTTTTCCTTGGGACTTTGGCGTTTTAAATACCCGCACTTGTTAAACCCCTAATTGTACTTCACACTATGACCTTTTAATCATTCTTATGCTCAAGGTCAACCAACTCAGATAGCCATTTGATAAAATGTTTGTGAAATATTAAAAGCGTCTTGCTTGTTCGATAAAGTAGAGATAGAAAAGAATTATCGAAAGGGGCATTTTAGGTATTCCTCATATGTGTAACTAGCCCAGTTGGGATACAACTAAGGTTTAGAAGGGCTAGTTATAAACCAAGAGAATATTCTTAGAATATTTCTTGCTTGGTGAGAAAGTAGGGAAAATGAATTTGAAATTTGAATTTCAAATTTAATTAACCACATGTTGGATAAGAGAAGTGAGTTGTAGATGGGTTGGCAATGAGTTGTCATGCAGTGACATGATAAGATAGAAGGGAGCCTCTTGAGCTCATTTGAAATGGAGGGTTGAGATGAGAAGTGTACTCTTGGTTAAGTGGCATGATCAAGGGTTGTGAGAGAGTTGTGTGTGTTATGTGAGTGAGTAGAGAGTGTTTAGAGGATGGTTTGTGTTTGTTTAAGATGTAGCATTAATCAAAGGGTTAAGAATAGAATGAGGGAGTTTGGATTGATGAGATGGCATGATCAAGAGTAGAGATGATAGTGTGTTTGTTGTGTTTGTTTGAGAAACAATCCAATGGTTGAGAAGATAGAAGTGTGGGAAGTTGGATTAGTGATATGTCTTGATCAAGGGTTGAGAATGAGTGTGTATATGTGTAATTTGAATTGTGTGGAAAAGAAGATGAATATTAAGTATGCGGTGGAGAATGTTTTGAAAAGATATAGGAGATATTGGTAGGGAATGTCAGGGACAAGAAAGTACAAGAGGTACACTAGAAGTACATTGTGTAAGGAATATGAGTTGGATTTGTTGGAAAGGTTTATGTGAGGAAGGATTATATGTGGGAAGGTAGTTTGTGTTTAAAATTTGTTGAAGGGGATTAGTAAGAAGGTAATAAGGATTAGGATGGTAAGTGTGAGTTTGAGAATGTTTAAGGATGAAATCAAATGATTGATTTGGGTTAATAATCACATTGCCATTAAGAAACAAAAGAGTAGGCAAATGTGATTATGGGATGGCTTAGGAAGAAGATGTGTAGAAGGAGATGAAATCACTTGTTGGGTAAGACGAATTAACGAGTGATTAAATAAAATGGGTTATAGGAGTGTGTAGAATAAGTGAGGACATTTACATGTGAGGAATGAGTTTGTAAAACATTTAAGGATAAGGAAGTAAGAAAATTCAAAGTATAATTAACTTCCAAATACCACAAACTTAATTAGTCATTTAGACTTTAATCCAAGATAATCAACATTAGATTTGATCACTAATCATCTTGATGCAAACAAGCTAAGTGTTTTGCATCTTAAGTAAAGCATATCCTATATTAGGAAAGGATGCGTTTACACAAAGTGACATTTGACTTGGTTTGACTAATAAGGGAGTCAAACCCGTTACATGATTAGGATTAGTTGTGAATTCGAGCAACAATGGATTCGATCATTAATCATTATGATGCAAAAAAGCTAAGTGCTTTGCATCGTAAGTAAAGCATATCCTATAGTGGGAAAGGATGCATTTACGCAAAGTGGCCTTTGACTTGGTTTGACCAAAACGGGAGTAATGCCCGTTATATGATTATGATCATCGTAGATCCAGATAAAGGTCAACTGATTACTCTTGCTTGTTGGTATGTTGGAAGTATGATCATACTAGGTTTAGAAAGATGTTTCGGCCTTGGCTAGACGTGTTTGATAGACGATTTGAGTTGGCGTTTTATGTAAAAATGGGAGGATTTGTTTTTGCTCCTCTCTAGGTCTAAACTTCATTTGAAGTTTTCCCAAATGCTCAAATATCATATACATACATTTATTGAAGTTTTCACATATGTCGAGTAAGAGGAAAACCGACAAAATCAAATCTGTAAAAACAGACTTCGCAAGTGGCGCGCTGGCCACGCGCTGACGCGTGCCCAACGCGCTAGTGGTGAATATCCGGTTTTCTGGATTTAGACTATTGTTTGTTATTTTATGTTTTGCGAATGTTTATTTTTCATCATTAAAACATAAAGGAGATCCTAATCAATGTTGCATCAACAATATTATTTTTTCTTAATAGGGAAGAAAAAATGTTACTCGGGTAGTTATAAAGATTTGAATTGACCTTAATTGTATTGAAAATAGTGCATGTTAGGATCTGAGTTAGCCCAA
>BQNB010006810.1:43087-95972 GCA_026074375.1 Tanacetum coccineum
CTAGCAGTACTAACCTTAAGCTAACAGTACTAACTCAAAGCTAGCAGTACTAACTCCAAGTTAGTACTGGTAGTTAATACTGTTAGTACTGTTGTTAGTACTGTTGTGTTTATCTTGTTTAATTTAGCTTAATTGCTTTTTGTATTTGCTTATTTAGAGTTAGTTTAGCTTATTTAATTTGTCTTAAGTTTATTTGAGCTTATTTGTGCCTTAGTGTAAAAGTTTCAAGCGTTTTGCCTTTTCTAGCTTTGATTCTAGTTCCAGCTTATCCTATTTGCTATTCTTATGTGCATTTGCTCATTAAGTTTAATTCCCAATCACATCCTTGTCATATTCAAACATCAATCGTCAATCGTCTCTCGATTTTCCATCTCCAGCCTCGTTGGGACATAACGACCCGGGAACACTCTATACTGCTTCCGGATTCATTGCTCTCGCGAATCTTGATCCTTGTGTTTATTTATATTTATATATATATATATTTAAAGGATAAGATTTTGCGAGCCAGAGGGGGATTATCTTTTAATGCTTCGATCTTAGCAATAAGAAGATTGATTTTCGATAATTTTTCACGAAGGACGTCGTCCTCAATCTCTCCATCTTCTAGGGTAACATTCTCCACCACCTCTAAGCTGACGAGCTTAGAATAGGGAGGTGAAGCATCGACATACTCGATATCCTCACCGTAGGGAGAATCGTCATCACTCGAAGTAAAATCATCGTTGAAATCGACGACAATCTCAGAGTGTTCTTTGAAAGCTTCAAGAGGGGTAGGATTGTCACAAAGAGGCATATCACACACACTGTCGGGAATGCTCTCGGACTCACTTGGGGTTTGGACAAGGTTTTCAACACTAGACTTTATTACTTCGTCCGATTTCGTTGCCAGAATAGTGTCGAGATGCTCATCCTCCATTATGAGAGAGTCAACAGGCTCCTTGGTTAATAAAACGGGTGTGATTGCAACACACGAAGGAAGTCCAAAAATTATAATATCTTTCAAAGGAATAGAACTTTCCTCGTCATCGTCATCATCGTAGCAAATGGGAATCTTTCAATATCGATCTTTAGCCGCTTGATCTTTCGCAATTCGCTTATCTTCTTCCTTCTTTTGCATATATTGACCAACCATATCACATATGGATGTCATTTGCTCCATAATCTTATTTTGAGAATTGAGAAGCTCATTTTGAGCATTGAAGATTGGATGATTGACGGTATATTATGGGGGTTGAATTTGGTCAAAACCAAAAGAATTAGGATCATAGCAAGAATTTTCTCATGACAATAGTCTTCATTCATTGGTTGACACTGAAAAGTCTCATGAGGACCCCCGCAATTTTCACAACTAGGATATTGTTGTTGAAATCTTTGAAAATTTTGTGGGAAATTAAAGTCTTAATTGTAACATGGTTCCAGATTACAAATAAACGGAACTTGAGGTGGACAATCGTGACCATAATAAGCATCGTTCCCACAAAACTCATAAGAATATGTCGGGGGTTGTGGAGGTGGGTTTGAAAAACTTGGAGAATCGTTAAAAGAGTACGGAGTTGAAAAATTGATTGGTGTTCTATTTCCAACAGTACAATAAAAACAAACTCCATCAAATTCATTACAACCACATTGTTGGCATGTACCAAAAAGTCATTGTTGTTGTAAACTTTGCAAATTTTGTAGGATCTCATTAAGGTTTTGATTGTAGCATGGTTCCGGATTAGAGATAATCGGAATTTGCGGTGGACAATTGTAAACATAATGAGCACCTTTTCCATAAGACTTACAAGTACATCGTTGACAAAAGATATCGTCTAACGAATCACCACACTCGTAACAACAATTGTGGTCAATATGTGGAGGACTTTGCGAGGAATTTTTACCGGGGTCTTGTTTGACAACGAATGGCTCTTGGGGTGCACTAACAACGTTAGTATCGTCATTGGATGACTCGGAAGTGTTTATAATTTCGTTTTCATCATGAATTATAAACCAACCTTCATTCAAACACTTTCGCACAAACGCACAAGGTCGACAATATAGACCATCAACCGGGTCTCCACAATTGGGAGAATTAGGAGGGGGTCGTTGAGACGAGTCAGGTGTTTTATTAAGATCACAAATGATCTTGTCTACGAGACCCCCTTCAGAACAACAATAGTTTGTAGTGTACAAAGCTCCACAAGACGAGCATTCTTTAATCGCGTAAAGGGGATTTAAACGATAGTCGAATGACGCCTTAAGAATTAAAAATAGAGGGCTAAGAAGAAAAATTAAATGACAAAGAGGTTAAAGGAGATTATTTTTTGATTTTCGAGTTTTTTAAACATCATATTTTATTAATGGACAAAACGAGATTGAATAACTTAAACCAATAATCAACTTGTTTCACGGAGTCGAATGACGCCATAAGAATTAAAAATAGAGGGATAATAAGAAGAATTAAATGACAAATAGGTTAAAGGAGATTATTTTTGGATGTTTCGAGTTTTTTTAAACATCATATTTTATTAACGGATAAAACGAGATTGAATAACTTAAACCGATAATCAACTTGCTTCACAGTAGCTCTTTAAAAGATAAATGCACAAAGGAGCGGAGGAGCGGGAAAGCGCGAAGCTATTAAAATTCTTCTCCTTTCGGACGTAGTTCCTCGGAAGACAACCCCCTTATACCGCCTCCTTATAGTTTGTAAATCTCTTAAAGGTGAGCCGTACCTCACAAGTAACACAAAGGTAAGTTTTAATCTTTTGTTGTTTTTAAATACTTTAGGAAAAGTATTTATGATTATTTGAAAATATATTCACAAAAATTGAGAAAAAAAATATTTTTGTATTTTTATATTTTTATAACAAGAAAATAACTTCACAAGGAAGGGTCTTCAAGGCACAACAAACCTCAACTCGATAATCATCTCACGGCCTCCCCCAATAGCGGCGCCAAAAATTGGTTGTAGCAATTTATACTAGATATATATAATATAATATAGGTGAAAATAAACAAATCACTTTTAAAATCCAAAAAGCAATAAGTTTAAATTCACAAATTAAAAATAAAATATCCAAGTATCGTTTCTCGCTTTCGTATCCACAAAAGTTTTAAAACCGACCCGTGTCGTTTGTCCCAACGAGGCCGCGAATTTGAAAATCGAGTTTTGGTTTGAGAATTTATGCTTGAATGATCAAAGATTGGATTAGATTCTATTACTACAATTAAAAATGCAAAAACAAGTAAAAGAAACCCTAAAACGAAAGCAATTTAAGTTAAAACCTAAAACGGGAACGTAAAAACGCGACTTAAAAACATAAATTATCAAAATTTAATCCCTAAAATGATTTTTTCACTTTTAAAAGACCTAAATCTAAATATTATTAGGCAAAGAACTAAGAAAACTAAACCAAAAACGAAAGCGTTTAAAGCTTAAAAACACAAAAAACGTGAACGGGATTCAAACCCGTTCTTTAAAAAATCAAATGTAGAATTTTAACCCTACGGATGCAAGTTTATATTTCCCTAGGTCCTAAAATGAATAAAAAAAATTTTTCTAAAAAAAAATAATATTTTTTTTACTTTTATTTAACTTTTTTTATGAATTAAAAACAGTTTTAAAAAGAAAAATTCATTAAAAATACTAAACAATTTTGGAAAAATCTGAAAAAATCATGGAAAGTAGTTTGAAGTATGCAGAATTTAAGAAAAATAAAGTGGTGAAAACAGCTTATCAAATAAGCTAAAAAACAGCTTATAAGCAAAACTGGCTAAAAAGACTATTTAATTTAAACAATGCAAAGGATAATCGAAAAAGAACCCTAGGGCATTGGATTGTTTGTGCGTGTGTCGAGGTGCTATAAAGTTTATGGGTAATGTCGTTCGAGCCTTGCTCACCCCTGACTTCCCTACTCCCTTTTTTTCTTTTCTTTTTGAAAAACTTTAAAAACAAAGTTATAAATAAGCTGAAAACTAACAACTTTAAAACTTGAGATTATTTTTGAAAAGCTATAATAATGCTCTCTATAAGAGCTTAAATAATGACAGTTGTGATTTTTTATGACTTAAAACTTAAAACTAAACTGTTGGCTATTTAAACTTAATAAGCTAAAAGAGAAAAGGGAAAATAAGCAAACTACAGACTACCCTACACCTAATAAGCACTCCTAAATATAAAATAAGCAAAAACCTAAACTATAATAAGCAAATAAGCTAACAAACTTAACTTTTTAAAACTAAGGCTAATTGCTAAACTGTTAAGCATTTTAAGGCTAAATAAGCTGAGGGCAAACAAAAAAAAGCAAAAACAGATGAACTACTACACTTAATAAGCAAGCTAAGCAAAAATAAGCAAACTCAGATAAGCAATAAGCAACTTGGCCTAAATCTGCATACCCAACAGCCTAAGAGTCACTTTTTGGGCTTAATTTTAAGTACCAAGATGGGATCTTATGGCTTAATAGGCTATAGGGGCTTTTAGCTTATCCAAGAGGCTACAAGAATCAACAAAGAAAACAAAATTTGAATCTTAAATAAGCACTGAAAAAGTTAAAGGGAAAGTGCAGATTATCAGCATAATGCGGTAATTAGAGTTTGAAAAGAGAAAAATGCTATTTTTGAGCTTAAAATTAGTGGTGCAAACAGAACCTTATGAAGTTTGGACCTTAAAACAGACAAAATATGAACCTCAAAGAACAATTATCATCAATTAAAAATGAGTTTGAAATCAAGAATAAGCTAGAAAATAGATTTGAAAAAGCTGATTTTAAAAGAACAAGGCACTTAACAAAATTTGACAGTTTTTGACTTTAACAAAAGGTAACCTGAAGACAATTACACTACCTCAATTGACACTAAAAAGGACACAAAAACAGTTCTTAAAACCTGGTTTTGAACACCTAACCAAATAAGCACTTATAGAAACTGTTTTGAACCAAAAGTTTTGAAGGCCAATTAGGAAAACTCAAAAACAAACTTTTAAAAATAAACAACTTTAAAAACAGATTAAAAAGACTTAAAAACAGCTTCCCAATTGCAACACAGTTTTAAAGACCCTTTAAGAAAAACCTTAAAACAAACTCAAAGACTTAAAAACTTGGAAAATAGATCAAAAACAACTTTCAAAGGGCTGTCAAAAGTGGCCAAATTACCCAATAGGTTTTTAAACCTGAAATGACCCACTTTACTCCCTTGACCCAAACACCCCTTTAAATAATAAAATCATAATTTTAAACTAAAACAGATTATAATATCCATCAAAAAAGATCTATTAAGCATATAGGAAACATAATAAGCATAAACAAGGCAGGAATAAGCAAAGATAATCTAAATAAGCTATTGATAAGTAAAACATAAAAATGAGATTAAAGTGGAAAATTAAGATCTTATAAAGGGTCTAAAGTTGTAAGATGAATGTACACATCAGATCATCAACCTAATACCTCCCATGAGGTTCTATACCATGGCGTTCCATTGCATGCCATGCTCCGTTGAATCTTGAACAAATATCTTGATAAATAAAACAGTAACTTTTTAAAAACTTTGGTAAAAGCTTTTATGAATAAAACAGCTAGTATAAGCTTAAAGGGGCTTATGTAAATGACTTGTAAACAGGAAATTACTTGAGTGCAATAAGCTTAAAAGGACAGAATTCGAAATAACTTGTAAACTTGAAATTTTGCATTAACTTTTAAAAGATGATTACAAAGCTTGAATTTAAATAACAATATTTAAAAGACTTAAAACATAAATTTAAAACATTAAAAAGTAAATTTTAAAACTAAAACTACACTACTCTTCAGTTCCTCTCTTAAAACTAAAATAGACCTAAACTATTTATAGCCGAGTTCTTGAACTCTTTTTGTCTTCATGTCTTGTGCTAGTTGTGTTTTTTGTGTGAGGAGAACCAAAGTATCATCTCAACCCTTGATTTGTCTTTGGCACCAAGCAAATTCATCTAGGCCCTTGATTTTGTACAATTTTAATCCACGAATGGGAGATGAGGGGATTGCCAAGGTGTATTTAGGGTGTAGTGAGGTGGGGTAAGTATGGAGGGTGATGTTTTTGTTGTGGGGTGAAGAATTTGTCTGGTTATGGTAGGGAAAGCAGACACACACAAAGCGTGTGTTAAAGGAGATGTACAGTACATGGCGGGAAAGGTTTGTGGGTTTTGTTATGAACGGCGTATAGGGGAAAAGTTTGGGGAATGGCAAGAAAAGCCCCTCAAAGTGTATGTGTTCTTTGCAGGATGAGTCCTTGTGGTGTTATATTTTTTTGGGGATTTTGCAATTGTAGTCCTTGAGGTTATAACTTTGTTTGCACCGTCAGTCCTTAAGGGACTAACGGGGTAAGGGATAAAAGGGTGATGGGTTAACAGGTTGTTAATTGGGTATATGGGTTTGGTTTGGGCTTGTGTATTGGGCCGGTGGATTTGGTTTATTATAAAGGGTTTTGGTGAGTGTAATATGTAAGTGGGCTGACCCGGACCCACTAGGTGGGTACGGGTGGGCCCACTTTTGATAATTTAGGTTTTCGGGTTTGGTTTTTGATGCTCTTTCCAATGCCACTTCTCGGGGTTGACTTTGACTGACTTTTTGATTTTGACTTTTCGACTTCTCACGCTCTTTTCCATTCCGTGCTCGGTTTTGTCCGTTTTGGCTTTGTTTTTCATCCTTTTCTTAGATATCCGTTACCTGCACAATATAAATGCAAAACATACAAATACGATGTATTTTTGGTACGTTTTTGGTCAATTAAGTCCGGTTTTAATGGAAAATGGTATGTGTAATTAAGCACATACCACCCTTATGTGCCGCATAAGCCAGGAACATACGAACTGCCACAATTCGAGCCACTAGAGCAAAGGATTCTTCAAAATCAATACCATCTTCCTGTTTGTATCCTTGAGAAATGAGACAATCATTATTACGAATGACAATATTATCAGAGTCAGTTTTATTCTTCTATATCTATTTTACGCCAATTACATTTATGCCTACTGGTCTTTCAACCAATTCCCAGACTTACAATCTTTGAAACTTATGTAATTCATCCTGCATTGCCTTAATCCAGCTGTAGTCTGCCATTGCCTCCTTGGTGTTTCTTGGAACTATAAGACTTGCAGTAAGAGCAAAGGCACACATTTGAGCATCAGTGGCAAGCTTGCTTCTCATCATAACTGGTTTGGATGGATCTCCGAGTATCTGTTCCAACGGATGTGCTTTAGTCCATTAATTTTTTGAAGGATATTGTTGATAGAACGTATGCATGTTTGACGGATCGAGAGCATTTAAAGAAGATTCAGCTTCCTCGTATACTGGAGTAGAAAACGGATTAACAAACTCATTCATGTCAATTGCAACATTATCTTCTTGATTTGATACATCAACGGAATTAGTTGGTTCTAAAGAAGAATGTTTCTCTAAAGTAGATGGAATAAGTGGAGGGGAATCAACAGCAACACTAAGTGATGTTGATGGAAAAGTGTCATTCTCAGACGAATTAACAAATGCAGCGGAAACACTTTGAGCTTCTATTGAACTCCTCTCAAAATACTCATCAAACATAGGTACAAACAAATTCTACAAATCCTTTTTTGATGGAGTTTCAGTAGAATTCGTTGATGAATCATTAAAATTGTCGCGTTTAGAGCCGGGTTCTAAAATTTTATATTAAGAAGCCATAGCCGTAAGTTCATCAAAACGAACGTGGATTGTTTCCATAATCTTTCGTGTTCTTCGATTATAAATCCTAAAACCTTTCGATTTTTCAGAATAACCAATAAAAATTCCTATGTCAGCTTTGGGTTTGAGTTTTCCAAGATCATCACGATCATTTGTTGAATAACAAAGGGATCCAAACACATGAAAGTGCTTGAGATCAGGTTTTTTGCCGCGTACAAGCTCATATGGTGTTTTGTTATAATAAGAGTGTATCAAAGAGAAATTCTGAGTAAAACAAGCAGTTGCAACAGTTGCTGCCCATAGAAAGTCTGCTAACTTCAAAAATATCAGCATCGTTCTAGCAGCCTCTACTAAAGTATGATTTCTTCATTCAATAACACAATTTTGCTCCCGGTGCGTGCTATTAAAAATTGATGAGTTATGTTAACATGTTCTAAGTAAGATTCCAATGTTTCATTCTTGATTTTGTACCATTATCTGTGCGAATCATTTTGACCGTAGCACAAAGACACACTTGAATTCGTTTCAGAAACATTTTTATTATTTCTGGAGATGCGTCCTTTGATCGAAGAAAATAAACCCAGGTATATCGAGAATAATCATCGACGATCACTAGAATGTATTTCTTTCCATTGATACTCTCGACTCTCATCGGACCACATAAATCCATATGTAACAGTTTTAGTCTCTCGTCATTGCTTGCTACAGCTTTGGATTTAAAGACGGCCCGTTTACTCTTTTCTTGCTCACAAGCTGAACATAGATGATCTTTATCATATTTGAATTTCGAAAGACCAACGAATATATCGTTTTTGGCAAGAGAATTTATGGTAGAAAAATTTAGATGAGACAAACGACTATGCCATAACCATGACTATGTTGAAGATGCTTTGGACATGAGACAAACAGGAGATGAAGCAACCATGTCTGAAATCGAAATGGTATACACATTAGATTCACGAGATCCCGTCAAAAGATCACTTCTAAATTACGAACATAACACGTGTTTGATTTAAAAGGCCACTTCCAAAACCCCGTCACATATTGTCCTATAGAGAACAAATTGTGTTCAAGACCTTCAACATAGTACACATGGCAAATCTTGATGTTGTCGTAAACATAATCTCCAAAACTCATAATAACAGCAAGATGATCATTTCCAAATCTAACACCTATGAAATTTTTAACAAAGTTTATTAATAGTTTGAGGTTCCCTTTCATGTGCTTCGAGCACCCACTATCGACGATCCACAAACAAAGTTGAATCACCTGCAACACATGAAGAAGACATTCTTAGCACGATAGTTCACAAACAACAACCATTTAGTACCACAATTAACATGATTAGCACTAAGCACATATTTCCACAAGAAACACATAAAACATCTAAACTCGCTTTAGAAGCGTTCACAACATTAACATTCGTTACACTAGCTTTTGCATAAGAAGCGTTCATAGTAGATGTAACATGCGTTTATTATTATTTCTAACGTGATTTCATACATCACGAAACTTTTTGTTACCTCTTCTACACTTAGTATTTGGAAGACTTCTATTCTTCATTTCAATGCTCTTAGGTGACAATCTGCTACACTAGAAGAAGCATTTATTCATGTGGATGTGGATGCAATCAACATTAGTTTCCTTATCATGTGTCGCTGTTTCTTTGCTGTCACTTGTACTAATCTTGTACATACCATGTGCAATCACATTTATGTCACAAGAAATACCATTCTCTTTCTGAGGCATATTTTGTGAAGTGACTGGTTTTGACAAATCATTTTGCGAAAAAAATTTGCGAACAAATTTGGATTTTGAAAGTGATTGTTTTTCTAATGGTTTAGAAAACGTAGATTTGTTCGAAAGTATCTGTCAAACTTAGTATTCACATAATTACCCTTCTCAGTTTCACGAATCTTTTCTTTCAACTCAAAAATGAAAATCAACAAATCTTGATTTTTAGCTCGAAGCTCACTATTCGCAAAAGTTTTCTCATTATATTTGTCAATTAACTCATTTAACTCCTTTGACTAAACACGCGTCTTTTTGATTGAATCATAAAGTTTTTGGTATTCTAATTTGAAGTACTAATTTTCTTTTACCAAAGACTCTACTTGAAATTCTAAAGACACATTCTCATCATCTAGTTGTTCGAGTTTTGATGTCCAAGAATATTGAGAAACACTAGATTCTTCTTTGTATTGAAGCTCTATTTCAAAAGCAATACTTTGAGCTTGACATCTTTGAAAATTACTTTCTAGTTTTGCAACTTCTTTTAACAACTTTTCTTGGACACCACTTGACTCATTTGACATTTTATCAATTTCTGCTCTTAAATTCTCATTCTCAATTTCCTCAGAAGAATGCATAACAAGACTCATAATATCATGAACTAAAGTTGCTTCAAAGAGTCGATCGAGATCATTATTAAAATTTTGATTTTTCCTTAAAGTTTCATGAAATTCCTTTTCCATTGACACAAAAATATCAGGCATCTCTTTCACTTCCTTTGTAAATTCATTCGTAAATTCATTTACGCAAAGACGTAAGTGATCAAGTATTGGTTTCACCTCTCTTTAAAAACCAACTCGAATATGATATTCAATTCTTGAATCAAAATTTGAACCATTTAGTCTTTAAGACGTTTAACATCATAATCAAATGTTGAGAAATATCCTTTGACACGACTCTGTTTTGGCATTTCTCGTGGAGATGAACTTGTGTTTCGAAAGAGTTTTTTTCATAGAAGTTACATTGAAGTAGAAACATCTGAAAAATATTTTTGTTCAGCAGAAAGTTTACGTTGAGGAACAAAATCTTCATAAAGATGATTCAATTTGTTATAATCTAATCGGTTTTATTTTCATAGTTTTTGAATTATTTTTTTATCCTTTTTTAATCTCTCATTTTCAATCAACTCTTTTCAGCATCATCAAGAGTCTCTTCTGAATCAAACACATAAGCATGCACAACTTTATTATAAAGAAAAACAGCACCATACAAGTTAGTAAGTTAGTATTATGTGCTTGAGCTTTCTTGAGAAAGCGAGGATTTTTATACCCCACAACATACTTGTGAACACCATCATAAAACAATCTTGGTGTATCAATAAGCATAGGAATTGTTTGAATCGATTGACCAGTTTTATAGATGATATTGTCAAGGTTTTTGATCTTATTTTGTAGATCAATGATTTCAGCAACATATTTGTCCTCTCGTTGTTTGAAATTTGCTTTTAAGTATCACGCTCTTGACTCATACTCGAAATACTCTCTTTTTGTCTTGAAACTTGAAGAGTTAAATCATGTTTTTCTTTTTCAAAATCTACGATTTTTCGTTTTTCAAGAATAACCTAGGTAGTCAGTTGCTCTTGTAACTTTTTCTCACGATTAAGAGCATCATTGTATGCCGTTCTATAATCAGTTGCTCTCGTTTTTCCGTTTGATTTTCAAAATACCAAACCCTTTTCTTGTATTTCTCAAGTTCTTTGGATCGAACTTAGTCAGTTGCTCTTGTATTTCTCAAGTTTCTTGGATGTTTTAGAAAAAAATTTATGAAAAAAAATCGAACTCGAAACCTTCAAAAATCGTGTTTAAGGTTGTTTTGGCCTAAAACTCGTTAAGAGCCTTTAGCGAGTTTGTTGGGATATTAACGAGTTACTAGAAACTCGTTAAAAGTACAAAAGATAAGGATCCTGAAATGTCGAATGTAACTCGCTAGTTTTTGAACTTGATTTAGTAAGTTGGCATGATTTGCGAGTTGGCATATGTGGCAAGTTGGCATGATTTGCGAGTTGGTTGGTTTAGTGAGTTAGGTAACTCAGATTTAGCGAGTTAGGGCAAGTGGCATTTACCAAGTTTGTGCTTAATATGGTTGCCAAGTTAGGACTAAGTTCGATCCCCAAAAGGGGTTCCTATATCCGCAAAAGGCGTTTGTCCCCAAATTACACCCGTAAGCTGTGATACCAATTGTTAGTATCAAGATTCAAGGTAGATCAGGAGGTCAAGAAAGCTCGAAATGAAACATGTATATAGAGTTAGAGAGAGAAAGAAAAATGTATGTGTTTATTAGAAAGACACAGTTGTTATACATTATACAATGAGTTTTACCCTGTATAGGCGGGTATAAATAGACCTAAACACGCACTACTTCACACTATTGACAGTTCTAGTACTTGCGTATTTGGCTAACAATAATCTACTATAAATCTCGTAAATGTCTTCACATTTTGATTCCTAACAATGAAAGTTTCTTTTAGTTTAATGAAAAATTAATTTGCCATGATTTGTTTATAAGATCTTTAAGCAATTTTGGGTTTACATTAAACTTTTCTCAACATAGCCAACAATTTGCAAAGGAGAAACCAAAACCTTGGACCTTGCACAACATAGCCAACAATTTGCAAAGGAGAAACCAAAACCTTGGACCTTGCACGATCTCGCAAGCAAAACCTTAAGAAACGATCATAGGGTGTCCCAAAGCATATTATCATTGTGGAACTCACATGATATGTTTATAGTAGACACCAAACTTGATCATACCAAACCAAGGTCTCTAGATCAAATTTCAGAGCGAGTATGTGTTTGTTTTTAAATGGTTACTAGAAGTGCAAATGAACAGACATGAAAAATTACATGGGATCGCAAGGTCAACAGACTATATCACACGTTTTGCATATGGCAATTTACAGACTAAATATTTCCTGATGAATTGTGATTAATAACTTTGTATAAAAAATTATAAAAAAAAGAACTTGTTAAAATTAAACTTCGCTAGGAATTAGGATCCTTTCTTTTTTATTTTTTTTAATAAATCCTTCTACTCTTATTTATCAGGGGTTATTTGCACAGAACTAACTGAACTGATCAGTTGGGCTATTTAGATTAGAAAATTAGACTATTTTTTATTTTTTATTTTTTTTATTAGTTTGGACAACCATTAGTGAAACACATAAAGTGTTCAACTTGGTCAAACCTCTTTATTTTTAGTTTGTAGCATGAATAAAAATATCCCCCCTGCAACCGAAACATTAAGAGACTCGAAATCTCCAGACATACTAATGCTTACTAGCTCAGAGACCTCCCGAGCATCTTCTGAAAGACCACTCCCTTCACTACCCAAAACAAGACACACTTTGGTACACTTTAAAGAATGGGCAAGCTCATATGATAGATATGACACTTTTTTCAACTCATCCTTGCTCCCTGGATCGCCAGCAAGGATTTTCATTTGAAATTCATCGACAAGAGATTGTAAATCAGACCATGTGCCAGATACCATTGGGAGCTGGAAGGATGCACCCCGGCTAGCTCTAAGTGCTTTCTCGTTAAACGGGTCACAACATCCCGGAAGAAGAAACACACCATCCTGTCAATAACAAACTATTCATTTAATGGTGGCATAGTTTATCAATATATACACAAACGAATCAATGTGGTTTCTGTTTTATACTTTTATGTGTAAAGGTCGTCCAACGCTAACTCAAATGCATAAAACCCTCTTAATAGCCTAATTAGAAAAATTAATATACTACTATTATTATGATCCGATTTATATCACCTACTTATCAAATTCAACAAAATAATCCCCACTAGCAGCTAATCCAAAAGGCACAATACCCATATATTGATAATTGCAGATCAGTCAACGCAGCCCAACCCGAGCCTTTTCATACTTCACTATAAGTTTATCCATTCCCCGAAATGTCCATTCTGATATTACTAATTGATTTGCTATAAAAGATTTCATCCGTGAAATAAGCAGAGATTTACTAGTTACCCATCCAAATGCCACGGATGATCTTAATAACGTGCCAAGATTACCGGGATCCTGCAATCAAAAGAATACTATGTAAAACAATTGCCACAAAAAACCGTTGAAAATATTGGCAAATTGAATGTGTTAGGCATACTTCCAGTCAACCTCTATTCACTTGCTAGGTGTTGCTAGTGAATTGAGAAGTGGCTAACCCATAGGGGTTATACCATTAACAAGATCCCTAATTTAATTACAACATAAGCCCTATAAAAAAATAAATATTGAAAGTACGTTTTATAAAATAGATATGGATTCCTTTTACCTGAAACGTACTAAGAAAAGATTGACAGAAACTATGAGACCCGATAGTAGATCGACACAACAATTATATTCAATTAATATACTGACGTATAGCCGGCATAAGCAAGGAAATAACCTGGATTGCATCAAGAACTAGGATTCGAAAAGCAGATGGGAACCATTTTGAAAAATCTTGATGGTGATCGCCACAAAGACTATGAAAAGTTGAAGGAATCCTCACTAGAGAAATTGTATCAATGGACTCCGGAGATTGCAACCCAGAAAGTTTCTTCATCACAACTGAGTTAACACGAACAATATGAATTCCGCTCTCTACAAACTCTTCTGGAACCGCAGCTTTCTCAAGTAAAAGTAAACAATCTATTGTAGTCGGCTTGTCTTGCAGCAGTTCTTGAAAGTTGTATATTTCCCTGGTGCAATAAACATGATCTGAGTTTAACTAAATATTTAAATGAATCTGGCTAAATTAAAAGATTAAAAAAAATACAAGGTAGAAGATTATTTAAACAGCTATAACAGTTGAGGGTACTTAGAATGTGATTCTTCAAGTCTCTTCAATTTTTATAGTTTTTCCTAGTCATAGTTGCTGACTTCGATATGGAACGCGGGTCGGAAGCGCGTTTCTAGGTGCCCGGAATATGGTATGAGGGGTGGTAGGTTCATTCCGGATCACTTCCGTATGACGTATTGTATTGTTCGATACAAAGTACCCAATGAATAATAATATAACTAGCAGGGTACCCGCGTGCGTGTTGCAGCGGTGGATACCCCGTAATCAAAACTTTTGGCGAATAATATTAATTTTTTGATAATATATTTTTTCTAATAATAACTTTATAATGAGAATTTTAGGATCAACTTTATCAAACAGTCTCATATAAATATGGTAGAGTACCCCCCGTGCATCGCGATGCAATGGCTATACGAAAACGGTAGTTAGTAGTATTACGAAGTTGTGACGATTAAAAGTGAAAGATACTTGCTAGTCAATAAATATTGTGAAATATTCCTCACAATATTATATAACGTGTAAATATATAGTAGTATAAATGTTATGTCGTCTTCCTTACTCCAACGATGAAAATTCTGCTTGCCAAACATGTTGCAGATAAAATATAGGATGTATAATAAAATATGCATGCGGGAGAAAATATGTTGTACACTTAGCTTTATTATTTGTATTTTTTAAATTGTTTTTGTGTTTGAATGATTTGTACAATATGCTTTATTATTTGTATGGGTTGATTTAAGTTTAAGAGATGTTCAAATACATTTAATGGAGGTTAACTATAGCTTGGAAGATAAGATTTTGTGTAATTTGTTTATACAACAAGCTTATTTATTTTTATTGCTTTAACTTTATTTTCCGATACGTTTAATGTAGAAAAAGAGGTTCCTCCATTATATGTAGTTTAGATTTAAGTACCTAGATGACTAGCTTAATATATGTATCTATATACCAATTTTTTATTACCAACGTCACAAGTTCTATATACCATATTTTAATTATATTGGTGTTCGTACAATACTTTATGCTAGTCTTAAATAAACAATTCATTCTTTAGAAACTCCTCCTTCCTAGATCCTTATTCCTTAGTCCATATTTACTATTTTTATAGCTCCTTAGTTACAACTTAAACATTTACACTTTAATTACCATCTACAAATTACTAAATTTTTTAAGTCCAAATTTCAAAATTTAAACTTCGTACAATTATGGCTCATATATATATCAGCGCCGCTATGGCTGCAAATACACATGTTTTTATTTTAACCCGTTATTGCCTCGCCAAATAACAACATATCAGATTTTCCGGATCATCATAGCCAAACAAATTCACCATGTTGACTTTTTTTTTACTATACTCCAAGGCTTTAAGATTACCTTAACAAATGTTTGAAAACTAGTTACTTTTTATGGGTGAAAACAAACCGAAATCAGAGCAAAACTATGACACATGAATATACAATGAAATCCTCTTATTTGTTTGCCAATTCAAGAATTGAAGTTGGTTTTGTTCTTGTATCTTTGAGGTGTGAATCCTTCTCGACATACCCTAGGACATATGATCTAATCCACGCCAATGGTCTATTAGCTTGTACAAAGACAAGTAAGTTGCTTCTTTTAGATGTTATATGTTAACTTATTTAGTAATATGTTTAATTATTTATATGCCCGACATACATGCAGGTTTAGTTATGAAGACATGCCGTTAGAGATGGATATGATCTTACGACCTAAAGGCACTGTTATAATCCGTGACCATGAGATTGAGGTATTGAAAGTGAAAAAAATAGTTTCGGGAATGAGGTGGAACACAAAAATGGTGGATCATGAAGACAGCCCTCTTGTTCCAGAGAAAATACTATTTGTAGTCAAACAATATTGGGTTGCTGGTGAAAATAATTCACCATCTTCGACTTGAAAACAACTTCAGAAATTCTTTACCTTTTACATTTAGTTACTATAAACTTTTTGTAGGAAAATTAAGTTTAGCTGAAATTATCAATGATTGCCTTGATGCACAATGTATACAACAGTTTTGATACCATTTATGATGACAGTTACTTGAGCCATATTTGGTATGATTATTCCTATTTTTCTTATTTTAAATCATTATGCATACTTATCATGTATTTATTATGTTATTAATGTTCTTGCTTTTGAATCTCTTTATGTTAACATATGATATATGATGTGACATGCTGTGGCTCATTCCTTTATTTATATGCATGTCCTTCCTCAAAAATGAAAGCCAATATCTTTTGTACAATTTCTTTATGGAGAATGAAGCCAACTCTAACTCGACAGATCTACATGTAGCCTTGTTTTCTTGTTACCTTAAACCGCACAAAAACAAAGTTAATAACTTCTAAGAGCTATTTGTGTTTCATGGTTATTGATTCTATTTTTGACCAGAAGCGGTTCATGTGAATGAATTTGGAAGCAATGGAACGAAAAGTGACCAGTTTGCATTCCCAGTTTTGAATCCGGCTAAGCATAAACAATTCAAGGAGGCACCAAGTAAGTACATTGAAGTTTCAAACTCGGGGTTCCATCAACAAAGGAGACATTACGAAAAATCTCGAAAAGGAAAATGTCGATTTTGAGGTGGGATGACATTCCAAAGTTGCTGAGATGTAATCAACATGGTTAAAGTTGCTTAGATGGTTTTTAAAAACACTAAGCATGTGGTTCCACTCAGGCAAGACCCACAAACATTAAGGGGGCGTTTGGTTCACAGAATGTTTTCAAAATAATTGTAATCTTCTGAAGGAATTGTAATTTGATGTAATTGTAATTCAATTCTAATGTGTTCAAAATTGTAATGTGTTGTAATTGTAATTGATGAAGTCTATCGATTTGTTTGGTTGACTCGCAACGTAATGTAATTCAATTTTTTTATAAAACTTAAAAAATTAATAAAATAATAATAATAATAATAATAATAATAAGATAATAATAATAATATTAAATAATAAGATAATAATAATATTATGATTTCGTACCCGGTCGGGCATGGGGGGGAACAAGTAAACGTTGAAAGTAAACTGAGAAAAGTTGCGACAATTGGATGATGTATACTCAGAGATTGGATTTAATGGGTGTTGGTGGTTTGTGGGAGGTCCCATTATCTTATCTCTTCCTTGTTGGAATTATATGCTAAAGGCGGATTCCGTTAAAGTCTCAATGACTCGAGACATCGGGGCACGTGCAGGTGTTCATATTTTTAATAGGATTGGTTCTTCTATTGCTAAAGGAGTGGGAGCCAAAATAGTATCTCGGCTTCCCTCTAACTTTTTGTAAATCCTATGAATTTTTAATAAAGTGATGATTATAATCATAATAATAAAAAATAATAATAAATAATAATATTATTATTATTATTATTATTATTATTATTATTATTATTATTATTATTATGTGTATGTAACACATCTTTCCATAACAAGCAAGTGAGATTGTCTGAATTTAAGCCTTTCTTTTAAGGAATAGTCGTAAATCCCTGTAGTAGAGATAGAGATTTATATGTATGTATCCGTAAGATAATACTAATATTTGAGATAGTCTTATAAGCAATAATAGTCCAATACTCCAACACAAAGGACAACAAAAAGAAATCATTGTAAAACACTAAATCAACATTATTGGTACCAATGCAAATTAGTCTATCCTTGGCCTTTTTCCTTTCTCATTATCAACAACATTGTCATCATAATGTATCCCATTGCATGTCTTCTAGTCTTGAGCTTGAACCTTTTAAGTAAGCACTCCACGGGTTCATGTTCCATTTCGTGTGTGCACTTAATTTCTAACTATTGAAAAATCGAGACTCAAGTTGAATATTTGAATGGATTAAAAACCAGGTTGTAACATGTAAACGGCTTCTCTTGACATTATGGATATATGAATATGTGTTTTAATTTCTCTACGCTAAATAGATACTTGGGTTGTGAGAGTCCTTTTTTGCAGATTCTTTCGTAGTCTCCGAACGATAGCTCGAACACCAATCAATCGGTTCGATTGTCACTTACACTACTACCAAAAAATAAAGTCCCTTTTAAAAAATGGAAACGCCGCGAATTGCTCTTGCAATAATTTCATAAGCTTCCATCACGCCAAGTATAACTTCTTTGCCAAGGTTTACAGGTCTTCTTCGATTTTCACCTAAAGCTAACTTCTCAAGATATTGTATGCCTTTTCGGTTTCCTTTCTAGCAACTTTCTTGCATTACTTGTCACAACTTGGAGGACATTATTTGGCCAGGTGCAATATCTTTTATATAGTAAAGGAAAACGTCAAGTGGGGATTTCGCATTTCAAAGAAATCAAATCATACCTCATTTAGTAAGATTTTTTTTAATTAATTTTTTAATTTGAATTTTTAAAATCAATTAAACCTATATATTACTAAATTAGGAATGTTCGTATAAAAATCGAAAATTGGTTTAGATTACAGAACAAAAAACTTACAAAAGTATATGTGTGCAAAACTAATGAAAAAAACCTTAAAGGACAGGCGGAGCAAGTGTTATCATCAACAAAATTCTGCCGTGCCCTAAGTATCCTACTCTAGTGTCTAGTACACATTAGCTTGATAATTATCATCAACAAAATTTATAAATAATCAGACAAAGATATAGTTTAGAATTTCGCTTCTTATATTTTATGTTAGCTTTGCATGTTTATTTAAGCAATTCACATCCATGGACATTAAAGTAGCAACCTAAAAAAAAATCATGAATGTAGACTCGGGATCAGATAGTTTTATAAAATCATGAATGTAGACTCGGGATCAGATAGTTTTATAAAAACTAAAGTTCCATATATAATTTGAATGCTGGAATTCTTTTTTTACTGATAATAAAACATTTTGGTTTCATGAGAGCAAAGCCTAAGCGGCTGGCATTCTCGACTGCCCAAGCAATAGCTTCAGCAATGCATCAATGAGAATAATGAGTTAGAAGTTTAAATGGAAGGTTTTAATGTTTTGTTCGAATTGTGTCTGTGTATTTCAAGATTAGTGGATTACCAGTTGATGTTCTTATAAGTGGATTAAATAGCCATAACTAAATCGGTTTGAGGTAGACATTAGTATCTTCGGCTCTTTGCGAAACCTAAAGGCACACAATTTACATGCATTTTTATAACTGTTTTCCACTCATTCTATGGATTGTGCAAATCTTGGGTCAAAGTCGAGCCATTTAAGCCTCCTGACGAATCTGAGTTTCCAAACAGCCCATTTAACTATTTTTCTATAAAAAGAGAGCTCTATCTTGAAATTCAGTTTATTAAGGATTATAGTCCTTTTATACAGGTTATTTTTAAACTTAAAGGGGCTGGTGGGCGGATATATGATGCATACGGGCGTAAAAGTGCCACTCTTCTTGCGATGTGGTTTATTAATTGAGTACTGAGTCATGGGTGGCACGCCATAACCATGTGTGATTATACTTTATCAGCTATTGGTTGGGTTGGAAGTGGGTGTAGCATCTGGTCACTACTCCAACGTATATTGCAGAAGCAACTCCATCTTTAACACGACATTATATATTTACAATTGGTTTGTTTTGATTTACTGACAAGTTATGTGTAAAAAGTTTTAAAGACTCCTAGCACCCCGCCCACAGGAGGCAAAGAACAATCTAGGAAAAACATTGCTAGTGAGGTCAATTATTATGCGACACATTTCTACTTTTTTTTGAGTCTTGATTTTCAATTTAATGATTTGGGTATGCTGTTGTTGAATCCGTGCACGGCCCCTATTAGAGTGATCGTAAAAATATAGATGTGATTCATATATAGAAACACGCACTCTTTAGCTGTCATAATGTGTGGTCATTTCAATTTAGTTAGTTCCATGTTTCGAATAATATGTATATGCAGGGTAGAATATTCTGTGTTTGGATAGTTCCTAAACTTCACTTTGGTAACTTCTTTTGTGTTACAGTTGTGAAACATATTATGGATCAAAAGGAGACTCGATATAAAATGGAGGGAAGGCAAGAGGTGTTAAAACTGCAGTTTCCCCAAAGGATTTACCAGGGTGGGGGATATACACATGGGGTTTAATTTAATGGATCACCGCCTCTTCGTTGAACGGTAATTGTATGTGATTAGGAAATTAGGATAGTTAGGAACGCCTTAGTAAGTTTTGTTGTTATTTTATGGTGTACTTGGTTTGTTTTTTAGTTTTTGGTTAGATTTTGTTTTATGGGAATTGTTTGGGGTATGATATATTGGGGGGGGGGGGGTGGGGGTGGTGGGGGGGGAGCGGTGGGATGCCACTCCTTATAAACTCTTTATAAACAATGACGGAAATGAGGCCATGTGGATACTTTGATTACCGAGTCTACTTATAAGTTGTACAATCCCAGAGCATGGAATTGATTTGTGATCTTTTATTTTGGTGGGTATGTAGAAACTTGAGGTAATTGAAATTCAATTTTATGTTGAAGCTCAAATGAGGAAGTCAAAAAGTAGATATGAAGCAACTACTTGGGTTTTACTATAAGGCCGTAAATCTCATATACAATATCTTAACAAGCAAAAGGCTGCTTCATATGATTTCTCTTTCATATCCCATAAATCCATATCATACAACACACTAAACCTTAAAAACGTGCCTTTTGGGAGGTACAACTAGGGATGCGAGTTCTCAAGTGATTCAGAGAAAGATTGTTAAAGTTTCTACTTTAATGAATGAGGAGAAGGTGTTAGGGGCTCATGTTGCTTTACCTTTAGCAGCAGTGCAAGAAATAAGTGCTAAATTTTTCTACTTTAATGAATGAGGAGAAGGTGTTAGGGGCTCATGTTGCTTTACCTTTAGCAGCAGTGCAAGAAATAAGTGCTAAATTTGATCACACATTGTACGGTTATTTCATTGGCTCTTCGCTAGCATTCCCTATTGTTAATAATTATGTCCGTAATGCTTGGGCAAAATACGGAGTTGAAAGTACTATAGTTCGTGATGGATTCTTCCTGTTCAAATTTTCATCACATGAGGGGCTGATTAAAGTTCTTGATAAAGGACCATGGTTTATTAGATCGAGGCCTCTCATGCTTAATACTTGGTCTGCCAATACCAAGATGAAGAAGATTGTACAAGGATTCCGGTATGGACTAAAATCCATAAAGTACCGGTGGTAGCATTCTCGGAAGTTGGGTTAAGCCTGATCACTACTCAGCTGGGGCGTCCTCTTATGTTAGATGCGTGTACTAGTGAGATGTGTCTTAATCCATGGGGTCCTAAAACATATGCAAGGGTTCTTATTGAATTATCTGCTGATCAGGCTCTTATGGACTCCGTTATTGTTGCTGTTCCATTCCCAAATGGTACTGGGCACTCGTTGGAAAATCTTGATGTTGAATACGAATGGAGGCCTTCACGGTGTTCGAAGTGTAAAATTTTTGGGCATGATGATGCGTTTTGTCCCTCTAAGGACAAAAGGGTTGCTTTAAATTCATCAACAGGGACTGGAAGTTTGTTTAATCTTGGAAGTGAGGGGGGTAAACAGTCGTCTAAATCTAAACCTATTCATGGAATTAGGTTTTCTAAACCTAAGCCCAAATTTTTCTACAGGCCTGTTTCGAAAGTTAGTCAAGGGGAAACAATGACTACACCTCCTGCTAAGGAGGATACTAATTCGGATGGTGATCAGCCAAGCGAATCCCTGGTGGCTGCTATGGAAAATATCCCTAGTGATACTGGTAAGTCTAAGTTTATTCAAGATGACATCAATCTTGGTGATTTGCGGAATACTATGGATAAACTTATGGAGGAGGATAAGGTGTTGGATATTAACACTGATGATATTGGAAACAAAACTTCAACACATACTACTGAGTGTTCCAATATTTCTCAAACAGTGCAATCGGAAGCTAAGACGCAAGTGAATGGAAGCTTATGGGAGCGGTTTACAGAAGTGAAGAAGGCATCAACAACCGATTCTGATTCTGAAGTGGAAGAAATTTACTCTTTTGATTACAACAAGGCAAATTATGTCGCATCGGCTAGTGGAGAGTTTACTTTGGAGGATGATGACTTGGACTGCTATGATGGTTATGAGGCTCAGCTTTATGATCTATCGGATGAAATGCAAAAATTTTGTGATCATTATGATGTCCGTTTAAAGAGTCGTGTTAGGAAGTAGATGTTGTCTTCATGTCACTCCTATGTGTTAGTTTGATAAGTAGCAGTTTAGATGCTTGCTAGTGTCCTATAAGGACTGAGAATAAGGGATTTCACCCTTAATATTGTACTTCAACGTTTTTTTGGTGTAATACTATTTACCGGGGAAACCCTTTACCCAAAAAAAAATAAAAAAAATAACGTAAGGATAATGTAATTGTATCAAAATTCATAATGAGTGGGTAAAAACTGGTCATTTTGACCCGTTCATTCCTTTGGAAAAAAAACTCAACACATACAACTGAGTGTTCCAATAATTCTCAAACAAAGTGCAAACGAAGCTAGACGCTAGTGAATGGAAGCATATGGAGCGGTTTACAGAAGTGAAGAAGGCATCAAAAACCGATTCTGATTCTGAAGTGGAAGAAGTTTACTCTTTTGATTACAACAAGTCAAATTATATCGCAACGGCTAGTGTAGAGTTTACTTTGGAGGATGATGACTTGTACTGCTATGATGGTTATGAGGCTCAGCTTTATGATCTATCGGATGAAATGCAAAAATTTTGTGATCATTATGATGTCCGTTTAAAGAGTCGTGTTAGGAAGTAGATGTTGTCTTCATGTCACTCCTATGTGTTAGTTTGATAAGTAGCAGTTTAGATGCTTGCTAGTGTCCTATAAGGACTGAGAATAAGGGATTTTCATTCCCCCTGAATATAGTACTTCAAAAAAACGTTTTATTTAGGTGTAATACTAATTTACCCGGTGAAACCCTTTACCCAAAAAAAAATAAAAAAATAACTTAAGACTAATGTAAATTGTATCAAAAATCTAATGAGTGGGTAAAAACTGTCATTATGACCCGTTCATTGTTCCTGCAAAATAGTTCATGACTTTTTGGGTTCGAATTTTTAAACCTCCTTGAAAGTTGAACCACTTATGCCCATGAATAAATATATTGTAATGCCACATTCACTGAAAGTGCCAGATCTATTTAAGCACCACTAATATTTTGAAATTCAGAGCGACGTTGTGTGCAACTTTACTTTAATGAGATGAAGCATCGTGGAAGGTAGTCGCTTTGGTGTTGTTTCTATGTGCATAGGTTAGCCACTACTCTATAACTCTATCCTATAAGTGGTAATTTCACCCTACTTATATGGGAAAAGATCAATTCAGGACGTATCTGTTTTTTTTTGGGTAAAAGGGAATGGTTACCCCGGTAAAATAAGGACGTATCTGTTTGATAATGGATCAAACGGGTATATCTTAAAATGAGCGAAACAGAGGGTTGAGTGACAGAAGATGATACCAGAGGAAGATGATGATGAAGTTCAATGGCAGACAGACACATCATCAGCGGCCACGCCAATGTATCCAGGAACAACAAGTAGCATGACTCCCTGAATGGTTATGCTATCTGCAGAGGAGGATTGAGTGAAGAAGGTGACCAAGCATGTTGCTGAGGAGAATTCCAAATCTATTAATGCCAACGAATGGTTAATGTTATAAAAGACGTGTCTGGCAAGTTGATGTGCGGAGAGCAAATGTAAGTTGTTCTTTGTGTATTTAATTAAAGGTTTTAACGAATGGACGAAAAAGTGTTTGTTGTTCAACCCTCCCCATTTGACCTGCCATCTTACCACCTCTAATAGATATATAAGCTCCTTCTGATGTTGCAGGTCATGTTACCGAGGATGAAGAAGATGCAAAGAGCTCACGACCAAAATTTCCATGGGAATGAAGTGATCGAGATTATCAATATGGGGAGGTGTGTATGACACGTTAACGTTTATTTAAAGGATTTTATGATTTTTGATAATGTAATTAGCATCTTCATGTAACGTGTTATATGCTATATGCAGCCGTCTAAGCATAGTTTTTCATATAGTAAAGAGAATGTCGCTTCTTATACAAGAAACACTATGATATTACTTAAATTTTTCAAAAGGTAATGATTGTTGATTGTAGAGCGAATAAGTTATAATGCAAGGTAGCAGAACTCCAGATATAATCCTTTTCAGAAAGAGCGTGCAACTAGGGGTAATGTGTTCTTAAAAAGAAAGAGTTAATTGAAGAACCTGTCATTGATCCTGTTACGGGACAGAAAGTCCGTTCAGTGATGACATAGGAAGCCAACATCAGATGATCACAGAGGTATTTGGTAATTTTAGCAATAGTTTCTGATTCTATAATATTGCTCATTTGGTCAAACACTAAGTTTTTTGTGGTTATATAGTTTTTTTGCTAAGATTTACTCTATATGGTTATAAAGTTTTTAATTGAGCAATACCCTCTTTTGTTTTCATATCAAGGCTACATTATGCTTATTGCTTTCTATGGTTTAACTTGCAGCATTTAGTATTTACATAAACATTTGTTAAACATATGCCTCTTTATGTTCATAAGGGATGTTTAAATTTCTATAAAAAAGAATGACACGGACTCTTTCTGATAATTTATCATGAATTAAACTCGAGGCATAATCCATTAGATGTCTAATGTCTACTCTGAGAGGAGATATACGTTTATTGCTTCTTACAGGTTGGCTTATGCATCACTTACAGTATGTTATCTGCTCCTTGAAGACAAATTCATATAGGTGAGTTCCACTTCTCCAGTTTCCTGTTTACTGTGACAGCAACGAACCTACTTAATTATCTGTCCATTTACATAACATTTCATAACATTAGTTACACATTTAGTCATTTAAATCATTTTTCTTTTATTAGAACTAAATAATAAGCCATTCGGGAATGTATCTTGTATCAATTTGTGATAGTTGAAGTGATTGTGGTTGTGGTTTAAAGAGTTAATTATAAATTTTATCATTGTGGTTTACACTCATTTGCGTTTTTCGTCCTTAAACGTGATGATAGATGATTCAAATAGTTCTTAATTGTTACAAACTATTCAAATAATAACCAATGGTTATTTAGTACACTTTGAATTCAAGTGACCAAATTTGTAACACAAAATACAAAAATAAAACTTGGATTATGATCATTAATAACATCCCATTATCAAGAATCATCTTTGGGGAATATCAGTAAAGACAATACAACTAGAAAACTATTACTGCATGACATTTTACTTGAATAACATTTTACTTGAATAATAAAAGATAATTTTTAATCCAAAATCATTATCTAAAAATAACAAATAAGTAAAAAAATATATGTATAAGATTTCTTATTTTTAATCTAAAAAGTAAAACTATTCAGAACACATTAAGATGTTTGTTTTTAATCGATAATAATACACATTAAGATGTTTGTTTTTAATCGATAATAATACATAATTAATTTTTTTTAAAACCCCGGGCGTGCACGGGTATTATAACTAGTAAGTTTGCGATAGCTATACTGGTCTTCTCCACCCGGGAAAAGTACTCAGCGTACTTGAACATTGCACCAAGGTTATTTACAGCAATAAAATTAATGAAAGCCTAATGCGTAACATTATACGACCCATCACACAAGATAGATACAACTTGTGGAAGGTGTGAGATCCTTCTCAATGTCTTTCACACATTCATGTTAACGTGTTGATGAATCCTCATATGAGAAGGCTATGAAGATTTTGCTTGATGAATGCGTGACATACATTGAGAAGGATCTAACACCATAGAAGGACACTTGGTTTTCAAAGCTATATCATTAGGTCGTATGGGTGGTCATGTCTCATGGGTGGTTTAATGTCCGGCATTAGCCACTTATACTCGTAATTGTTATCTTTGTAAATAGCCATGGTGCAATGTTTAAGTACACCGAGGACTTTTCCGGGGTGTAGAAAACTAGTTTAGAAATTGCAAGCTTTTTGATAGAGCTACTCAAAGTTTCGTAACAAGAAATGTTCTCGAAGTTGTAACAGATAATTTTAAACAAATTACAAAGTCAATAATTATTATTCAATATCTTGAGAAATTAGGTCCGTGTGGGCTTCCGGGATGACCTCCAATCCAAGACAAATAAGTTATACTTGCATGATTAAATCTAAGAGAATTGCTCAAAGCAAATTAGAGGAGAAAATTTGTGGGAGCAATATACTAACATTTCATATGGAAAAGGGGCTTTTTTCTTTGTTTATAGCGCAACCAAACCCAATAAACCAATAGACCGGTAGTCGAAGTATGGTTCGAAAGACCAAAACTGGCAAAAGCTGAAAAAAAGTAATCTCAAAACTCATATGTAGCTCTTCAACGGATAGTAACCGGAGGAGAGTCATATATTCATAAAGTGAAGAGAGACGATTTATATGTTAAAAGGGCGGACAACTGGTTTTCATCCATTCAAATATTCGGCTTCACTCTCCAAATTTCTAAAAAATACAAACCAAACACACACACAGAGTGGGACATGAACCCGAGATTATAATTAAAAGGCTCATCTTCGAAATGAAAAGATATGCAATGAGAAAACTAAGATGACACAATTGGGAAAATGAAAAAGAGAAAGGAAGGAATAATTTGCAATGGTAGTTGTCTTGGCATTTTAGTATGTTTTCTTCTTTGTTGGTCTTCCAAGTTTTGTGTAGTATTTGACAATTGCTTATGTGACTTTCTTTGATATTAATAACTTCTTTTTTTGGACTAGACAGTTTTTTTTATAATACATGTTTAAGAAAGTATATTATTAATCATTAGGGAACATTGTATCGAAGAATACCACGTGTAATTAACCACCAACCCAACTGCGTTCCGATACCAAATTGATACCAATTCTAAAGGCAACTATCTATAAAACACAATCTAGAATAAAAAATGCTAACGTAAATGGTAGAAATGCCACCTCAAGATCTCCCATTCCCTTGGTTCTACCATAGATCTCATTCACCATTAATTAAAGGAAGCTTTGGTAGGTTTTATATGTACATGGTAGAATAATGAAATCATAAGCCTAAGAGGTAACAAACATAGAAACACTTAGACTCGACTCCGTATTATTAATATATAACTATATAAGACATTTAGGGTGCTCTTCATCGTAAAAAATTTGTCAACATACAAAACACACACCGTTTGAGAAAAATGTATTCATTTAGTACACTATGCAACAACAACAACAGCATACCCAATCCCGGGCGGGGTATGAGGTAGAATGTAGAGAGACTACTGATAAAGATAAAAATCAAATATTATATTACATTAAAAAAAAAAAAACCCTACATAACCAAGAATCTATAGGAACTAAAAAAGGGCTGCTATATCCTCCTAAACTCATTATCTCCCTTTATCTAAACTATGATTTCTCAAACAAAAAAAAATCAATTTTTAACATTTAGAGCAAGAACATTAACCTTAAAAAACATTAACTTCAAACAAATAAATAAAAAATAAAGAAAAACCCTTTAAAGAATATACCTGAGGGGAGTGGTACCAACAAGAAGAACAGAGCCATGAGAATGACGATAAGAAGAGCTGTTACGAAGCTTAACACAGTGTTTCACAAATGGGTTTGTTGTGCTTGTGATTGATTTCACATAGCTGGGTAAGATTACCTGGGCAGTTGTTGATTGGGAAGAGGGTTTCAAGGCAGATAAACAGTTGGATTGTGGGAAGGCAGACGAGAATGAAAACCACATCGTGTTTCTGTTTTTGCACTCTTTTTTACGGACTACTTCTCTTTTCTAAGGGTTGTTTGGGTTTGGGTGGACCAGTGGACTAGTAGTTTTCTTAAGAAACTTTTGTTATGCAATAACCAAACAACTAACCTTGTGTACCTCGACGTAATTTTATAACGACAAATCTTTATTTTGATATTTTAGTTAAGTATCTTGTGTAACTTTTATGCGTAAAATATACAATGATCAAACTTTAATTGAAAGGAGAATTGCATATATGAGGTCAGGTCATGATAGAACAATATCATCTCAAAAAACAAAAGAACACATCCTAGCCATCAATTTTTCATCAAATAAAAAAAATAATTAAAAACTCTACTTTTCATCTTTTTTTTAAAAATAAAATATCTTGCAAACGGTAAATCGTCAAACGACAAAAAAATACACCATCGCGATAAGAATTAAATCATCTTTATATGCTATCGACGAATTTTTTTCGAATTTTTTTTTCAGTCACGTCTGAAAAAATCACATGTGCTTTGTAGCACAATCACATGTGATTTCATAAAATCACTTGTGATATTTTCTGACGTAACTAAAAAAATCGATTTCATATACTTTTGACGAGTTTTTAGTGTTAAAATTTCCGCAAAAAAAAATTTACACGTGATTTGTAAAATCATTTGTGATTTGTTGTTTTTAAAAATCACGTGCTATTTCATAAATCGCATGTGATTTCACAAATTCACTTATGGTTTTTAAAGTAATAAATCACGTGTGATTTCATAAATTCATAAATCGCATGTGAATTTACAAATTTACGTGTGATTTTTAATATAAGAAATCACATGTGATTTTTCGAATCACGTGTGATTTTTTCTGGGCGGAAATTAAAAAAGAAGGTCGTCGAAAGTATATAAAAGTGTCCGTTTATAGAAAGATAATTTAATTTTCTTCGCGATGGTATAACTAAATTTACGTCAAACGAAAAAAATACACCATCGCGACGAGTATTTTTTATCTTTCTATAGGGGACACTTCTATATACTTTCAACAAATTTTTTTTCCAAATTTCTTTTCAGTCACGTCTGAAAAAATCACATGTGATTTGTATCACAATCACATGTGATTTCGTAAAATCACATGTGATTTTTTCAGACGTGACTGAAAAAAATAATCGAAAAAAAAGTTCGTCGAAAGCATATAGAAGTGCCCCTCTATAGAAAGATGATTTAATTTTCGTCGCGGTGGTATGTTTCGTTTTGCGTAACGATTAAGGGTTTGTGAGATATTTAATTTTAAAAAAATAGGATGAAAGTGGGTTTTTTAATTAAATTAAAATATGAATTAATCTAAACCATTAGATGAAAATAAAATGGATGATTAAGATGAAGTTTAATCAGAGGGTGTTCTAAATAGAACTTTTCTTTTGCATATATATCCTTTCAAAAGTTCAAAATTGCACATATATTCAACTCAAACTTATAATTGCATATATATATATGCTCTTAAAAGTTCAAAAATTGCATATATATCCAACTTAAACTTATAATTGCATATATATCACAGGATGATGTTCACAACCTTTCTGAAGATCCCCTGCGTCTGCTACTGTTGTTTAATTTGCCAAAGCCCATATTACTTAAAACTCTCTAAACCAACTATCAATCGTCTTTCGTGCTTCGTTTCATTACTAGAAATCATGCAGTCGTTCAAGGTGACCAGGTGTGAATATTCAAAGCCAGAGAAAGAAATTCTCTTTGGTAATGTTTGGAAGAAATATCGAAGAGCTTATGTTCAAAGGGGAGAGTTGTTGAGGAATGAATGCTACAAATGAGACTGCAAATGTTCAAAGGATTGTTCGAACTCCGACTCCAGGCAATACTTCAACGGGTCAATGCTATAACTGCGGTGGAACAGGGCATTATGCGAGGAATTATCCCAAGCCAAGGGTTTGTGATTCGAAGTATTTCATGGAACAAATGTTGTTGGCAAAACAGGATGAAGCCGGTGTAATTCTTTTTGATGAGCAGAATGATTTTCTCTTTGCTGACGCTTCAAGGATAGAAGAAATTGAAGAACTTAGTGCAAACTTTATGCTTAATGGCCAGAATTCAAAACACCGCTGAATCAAAATTCTGATGATGAGCAAGCTATGAGTCTGCAATTGTAACGTGAGGTACAAATCTCATCCATCAATGAGAATGAATGAACAAGAGTATCTAAACTCATACTAAATTATTAACAGTAATCCATTTTGTGGATGATCAAATTATTGTGCAATTTTCTATTTGATTAGTGTCAAGGAAATGTTAATAGTGGCTGTGTTGAAAGAGATACAAATTGTTTATGATTTGTGTGCATTAGAAAACTTGCTAGGAATGCATTGATGAACGCTGCAAAACAACAAAGATTGGCTCAGAAGGTCCAACAACAAATTGAGACTTTGATCAGTCAGATTGAGTAGTATAGGAAAGATCGGGTTTTGGACACATAACCAAGGCTAAACAATTATCTAAAAGAATTTCTCTTGAAGCTGATGAAAAGGCAACAAAACGTTTTCAAAAACAAGTGACTCAATTGTATCGTTGTTGATGAAGATAAATTATTCTGAAATCTTGAAAAACAAACGAGATGAGTGAGTAAGAGGTCAAATTTTCAAACAGAAAACTAGAGGAATTACAACAATCACAGTTAAGTTTTAAAAAGAAAAATGAGTGAAATCGAGGATAAAGTATCATGATACTATCTTTATCTTGAGGAAATACTGAAAAAGAAATGTTGACATGTTTTTGACAAAATTGGTTAATTCATTTAAAAGCAATGTTTATGCTCGCGTCCAAAACCACTATGTCTGTTTATGATCAACAATTAAAACATGGTTTGGGGTATCCGAATCCTTATACACTCAGACAAGCAATTTCAGAATGTCCAAAGTTATATGTTGCATCAAGGACGGGTAATATAGAAATTCCTTTGAATGTTAGAGATTCTGAGGAAACTCTAGAGGAGGCTTTCAAAAGTCAACAGAAAATGAATGCAAAAATGAATGATCCAATTGCTGTTGCGAACAAACAAAATTGTTGGACAATTGATTACAAACAATTAAATGCGCTTTATAATGATTTTGTTCCTCAAAAAGAATCATTTGTTGAACAAACATGCCCTTCATCTCCTTATACTCCCTTTGTTAAGATTCTGGAAACAAAAACAATGCCAAGTGAGTTACCTTTGATCAATGGATTATTCAATATAAAAGTTGGATTTGAAAAGTTGTTTCTGTTGATAAAACAGAACAGTAAAAGGGCAAGTATGTTTTATACATCACAGGAAGAGATAGCTCTTAATGCTTTTTGTCGAGATCAGGTTAAACCACTTCTTAATGAATTACTGGATCACTTTGATGGCTTTCAGAATCTATTTCAAAGGGATATAAAAGAAATGAAAGATGCGTTTGAGCAAAATGATGTTTATCTTGATGAGATTGAAAGGCAAAATGATTTGTTGAAAGATCAACTTTTGGAAGTATCACTCAAACATGATATTGAGCTATGTGTGTTGTTAAGTCATGAATGTGTTGATAAGTCCTTACATGATGAACTTGAACAAGTCAAAAAGAAATCTTTAGAGATTCAAGAGGGTTTGAAAGCAAGAATAAAAATTCTTGAGAAAGCTGTTCAAAGATGTGAAAAACAAAGTGTTGATTTTGAGTTAAAATTGCAACATGAAAAAGAAAAACAAAAATGGGATTCTTCGAAGAATAAAAACTCAAAACCTCTTGATTTCTCTTGGATTTCTAGAATACAAAAACTTGAGGATGAGAACGTGTCTTTGGATTTTAAAGTACAATCTTTGATAAAAGAACGAGATAATGCCAAAATGGAATACAAAAAGCTTTTCGATTCAATCAAAAAGACACGGTCTCAAACTCAAAAGGAAATGGATGAGTTAATTACTCATGTCTCTGAGAAAACTTATGCATATGGAGCTATTCGTGCTGAGAATCAAAATCTTTTAGTTACCATATCTGAGTTGAAAGCTAGAATGAAAAATGGTGAAAATGGTAAGTCTGTGAATACTAAGTTTGACAAAACACATGGTTCTCAAACGTTTCTTTGTGTCACACCTTTAAATAAAAATGCTTTTCAAAAGCAGACGGTTGTTTTAAAAACAAAAGAAAACCATGTTGAGTCAAAACCAGTCACTTCACATACCAAACAAATAGGAACACATCAAAACACAAATGTCATTAGCCCTGGAATGTACAGAGTTGTCACACAACAAGAATCACAAACAAACAAGTCTAAGAATGTGTTATCTTCTACAGGAATGAATGCTACATCCAGTGTTAAGAGACCAAAGAGTAGAGATTCACATGTCAAGACCAGTGTCTTAATTATCTCTAAGAATGAAGCAAAGATAGAAACATTTTATATTATGAAAAACAAACAAACATATAATACATTTGCTAATGTTGTGTCAAATAAGGATAATGTAATTGATGTTGCTGTTGCAAATGCTTCTAAAGCGAAAACCTTGTTATGTGTTTCTTGTATGAAAAGTGTGCTTATTTCTTGTCATGATAAATGTGTTGCTAAGCATAAATTGAATGTGCGTTCGAAGGCTCGAAGAACCTTCTCTGTTAATTCTAGGATACCAAAATCTTCTAAAACTATTTTTGTAGCTCCTAAGACTATGTTTTCTAAGAAAGCAACACAATCTAAGACTTTAGATACTACTTCTGTAGCTTCCAAATCTAAGATTGATGAAGCAAGTGCATCAAAAGCTAGAGATAAGGTTTCTAGTGAGATTAAGAGGAAGAAAAGAAACATGTATGATAAACCATTAAGCCCATTCATGCTAAACAAGATTTAGACAAGTAGTTTATAGCAAAAATGGTTTGAATCACAATCAAATGTTGTGTGGGCTCCTGTTAACACAAAGCCACATGTTCATATTAATCCTTCGAATACGAAACCACTAGTTTCAGTTAAGAGATGGATAGTTAAATTGACCAGTTGTCCATGTGTTGCCTCTTCATGTGTTGCAGGTAGTCCAGATCATTCTATGGATTGTTGACAGTGGTTGTTCAAAGCATATGATGGGTGATCATTCACTATTGAGAAACTTCGTTGAAAAGTTCATGGGAACCGTTCGCTTTGGAAATGACAACTTTGCAGCTATTACAGGATATGGTGATTATACACATGGTAATATCACTATTTGTCATGTATATTATGTTGAAGGTCTTGGACACAATCTCTTTAGTGTTGGACAGTTTTGTAATGGAGATTTGGAAGTGGCTTTTCGTTTTAAAACATGTTATGTTTGAAATCTGGAAGGAGATGATTTGCTCACAGGCAGACGTGATTCGAATTTATATACCATCTCAATCTCAGACATGGCTACTTCTTCACCCATTTGTCTAATGTTTAAAGCAACCTCAACAAAGTCATGGTTATGGCATCGACGACTGTCACATCTTAATTTTGGCACCATAAATGATCTTACCAAACTTGACTTGGTTGACGGTTTACCAAAGTTCAAATATAAAAAAGATCATCTTTGTTCTGCTTGTGAAATAGGAAAAAGCAAGAAAGCTTCTCATCCATATAAATTAATTCCAAGTAATTACTCCAAATTGGAATTACTTCATATGGATTTGTGCGGTCCAATAAGAGTAGCGTCGGTAAATGGAAAGAAGTATATTCTTGTGATAGTGGATGATTTTTCAAGATTTACATAGGTTTATTTTCTTCGTTCAAAATACGAAACTCCAGAGATCATCAAGAAATTCATTGCTCAAGCTCAATTGAATTACAAAGCCAAAGTTTGCAAGATTCGGACTGATAATGGCACTGAATTCAAGAATGCAACTCTCAAAGCTCATTATCAAAAGTTAGGCATTATGCAACAATTTTCAATTGCTCGCACACCTCAGCAAAATGGAATAGTAGAACGACGTAATCGTACTCTAGTTGAGGTTGCTCGCATAATGCTTATTTTTTCAAGGTTACCTGAATTCCTTTGGACTGAAGCAGTTGCTACAGCATGTTTTACTCAAAACCAGTCAATCATCAACATACGACATAATAAAACACCTTATGAGCTGTTACGTGGACGAAAGCCAAATGTTGAATATTTACATGTGTTTGGCTCATTGTGTTATCCGATAAATAACTGTGATGATCTTGGGAAAATGAAACCAAAAGCAGACATTGGAGTTTTTATTGGTTATTCAGAAACATCAAGAGGTTTTTGGATATATAACCGTCACACCAAAAGGATTATAGAGACTATTCATGTCAAGTTTGACGAGCTTATAGCAATGGCTTCTGAACACGATTGTTTAGAACCCGATCTTCAACGATTTAATAATCCAAATTCATCAGATGACTTAATGAATACTCCTTCAAAAGAGGATTTAGATAATTTGTTTGGTCCAATGTTTGAAGATTATTTTGAGCAAAATTCTTCTGATATTACCATCAATTCCGCTGTGCAACCGACTCATGATCAAGAAGACTCACCCTTTACATCTTCAATCATTATTGACATACATGAGGCTCCTCCTGTTGTTACAAAATCTGACGAACAAACTTCTCCAATCTCTCTACAAGAGTCTGATGAATTCAATCAAGTAGATTCTGCTAACTTTGATGGTAATACACAATTTGTTCCATATGATTCTCTAAATCATGAGGAAATTAAGTCATCAACAACAAATCTTGAACCATCAAATGTGCAGAATTTCCATCAAGTACAACCCTTGACTCACATTTGGACAAAAGACCATCCTCTAGACCAAGTCATTGGTGACCCTTCCAAACCTGTTATGACTCGTCAACGGCTACATACCGATTCTGAGGTTTGCATGTACGCATTAACAGTAAGCACTATTGAACCAAAGAACATCAAAGAAGCTATGGCCGATCATAGTTGGATTGAGTCTATGCAAGATGAGTTGAATCAATTTGAAAGACTTCAAGTTTGGGAATTAGTTACACGACCAGGAGGAAAGAACGTTATTGCACTCAAATGGCTTTGGAAGAATAAGTGTGATGCACAACATATTATGGTTCGGAACAAATCTCGTCTTGTGGCTAAAGGTTATAAGCAAGAAGAAGGCATTGATTTTGAGGAGTCATTTGCTCCTGTTGCTCGTCTTGAGGCTGTTCGGATGTTCATTGCTTTTGCTGCTCATAGGAATATCACTATCTTTCAAATGGATGTCAAAACGGCTTTTCTCAATGGTCCTTTGAAAGAAGAAGTTTATGTCAGCCAAAAGCTCTATACGGTCTTAAGCAAGCACCTCGTGCATGGTATGACAAATTGTCTTCTTTTCTAATTGAACACGGGTTCAATAAAGGTATAATTGACCCAACTTTGTTCACTAGACGTCACGGGGGAGACATATTACTTGTTCAAGTATATGTTGATGACATTATTTTTGGATCAACAAATCCAGATTTTTCAAAAAGATTTGCAAACTTAATGAAAAACAATTTTGAAATGTCGATGATGGGTGAACTAAAGTTCTTTCTTGGACTTCAAGTTCATCAATCTCCCCGTGGCATATTCATAAGTCAGTCACAATATGCAATAGAGTTGTTAAAGAAACATGGTCTAGATGAATGTGTCTCCATGAGCACACCTATGGCAACAGAGAGACTGGATGCTGATTTACAAGGCACTCCTACTGATCAAACGACTTATCGTCGTATGATAGGAGGGCTTATGTATCTAACAGCCAGTCGACCAGACATAGCCTTTGCTACTTTTGTATGTGCACGTTATCAAGCACGACCTACGGTCAAACACCTCAAAGAGGTCAAACGGATCTTCCGGTACCTAAGACAGTCCTATAACATGGGACTATGGTATCCGAAGGATTCTGGTTTTGAACTAATTGCCTATTCAGATGCGGACCATGCAGGTTGTAAAGATGATTGTAAAAGCACATCAGGAGGATTGCAATTTTTAGGTGGAAAGCTCGTGAGTTGGAGTTCAAAGAAACAAGATTGTACTGCGATGTCTACTGCAGAAGCTGAATATGTTTCATTGTCTGCATGCTGTGCTCAAGTGATATGGATGCGTACTCAACTGCTTGACTATGGATTTAAATACAATCGGATTCCGATGTATTGTGATTCCAAGAGTGCCATTGCTATTTCATGCAATCCAGTCCAACATTCTAAGACAAAGCACATTGACATCCGGTATCATTTTATTAAAGAACACGTTGAGAGGGGTACTGTGGAAATTTACTTTGTCGGAACAGAATACCAACTAGCGGATCTATTTACTAAGGCGCTTCCAAAAGAACGCTTTGAGTATCTAGTTCATCGCATTGGTATGAGATGTATGACTCCAACTCAGTTGGAAAGTCTGACAAAGTTATCTTCGTGAAAAGATCATACATCACAATCATGTACATAAATATTTCAAAAATAACAAAAAGATTTGACACATTTTTCTTATTAAAAAAAACACATAATTTAAAAAGAATTACAATCTTTTGTTTCATGATTCCAAGTTTCTTATTAAAAACTTTTACATTACAAAATACAGAATCATGATCCAAGGGGGAGTTCTTACAATTTTCATTCACAAACATCTTTTTGATAAAAAAAACTCTCATGATGACTAAATCTGGAAATGTTATATTTTCGAGGGGGAGTTTTAGTTGGAAAAGTAACAATTTTTCATTTTCGGACTATGAATTTTACATAATTGTTATTTCAAAGGGGAGTGTTTGAAAAGATTCATTGTTTAAGGGGGAGTTTGTGTAAATTCACAAACAAAAAATTGGAAATGCTAAAGTACAAGGACTGAGTGTGTAAATTTTTCAAATTTTTTTGGTAAATACCAAGTACAGGGACTGAATGTGACAATTTTTCAACAGTTTTCGGTAAAAGTTAAGTACAAGGACTGAAAATGTCAATTTTTCAAACTATTTTCGGTGGCTATATAAAGGAGTTTAATTTCATTTTTTACTTTTCTTTTTTACCGAATCCTTTTACCAAGTTTGAGTAGAAAGCTGTTTTACGATATCTAAGTTCCTTACAACGATTGTAATTTCACGTCTTACTCAAACGTAAGTGGATATATATGTCTTAGGTGTTTTGTGTAATTTGGGATTACCGAGTTTAAACTCGGTAAAGATGAGGTTTATCGAGTTTAGTGTAAAAAGTGTCTTAACTAAGTTTTTGTACCTTATGATATTGTGCGTATAATCTTAGCCTTAGATTTAGTGTAAAAAGTGTCTTAAGGCCATAAAATGATCATAGAATGGTTAGGATTGAATTTTGATTAAACTCGGTAGTACATTACCGAATCTGTTATTTTACCGAGTTTACTTCTTTGTGCACAGGTTAATTGTCAAAATCGGTAAGGTCAACTGGTCAAAATCGGTAGTCAACAAAAGTCAAAACTCAGTAAAGGTTAATGGTCAAAATCAGTTTAATTGTTTGTGGTTTTGTGAAAGTGTTTTGTATATGTAATAATGTTGTTGCTTCATGATTGTAATGCTTATTGTGTGAATGTCTGTGAAAATCAAAACGATCAGTTTCTAGTGTGCTCAAAATCTGACAAATAATCTTGGCAAAGAAACAAGTTTTCATGAATTCTATGCTATGGATCATATATGTCTATTCGTAATTGTTTAAGTAGACTAAGTCATGTCCGGTTTTGACCGTTTTCTGCATTGAACAGAATGAGGAGTGAGTGACTTAGTGTCCATTCAATTATTGAATTAGATGTGTTTGTATTCATGGTCTAGGCTTCATAATCAAATGTGAAAGAATCAAAGTTTTTATAACTTGAATATGTTAATTTCAAATCTCAATTGTTTAAGTGGACTAAGTCATGTCCGGCTACGGCCGTTTTCTGCAATGAACAGAATGAGGAGTGAGTGACTTAGTGTCCATTCAGTTGTGGGTTTGTGATTACATTATTCAATATTATCAACATCATGAAAAGTTTTGTCACATGATTTTTGAAAAAGTTCTCAAAATCTATTATTGTGTCAAAATGATACTCTTTCTTAAAACAATTTTAAGAAGTTGAAGGATTTCTCTTGAATTTTTCATAACTGTGTCTTGATTCAAATCAAAAGAGAAATCTTCATCCTTCTTGAGAGAGTATCATGTCACAAAGAATTTCTGGTGAGGATATTCTAAAAACAGAAAGAGAGAGCTAAATCCATACGCGAAAAAGCAAATCAAAAGTGTGTTCGAAAAAGAAATGCCAGAACACACAAAAATGGTAAATAAAAAGAATAATTCGAATAAAGTGTATGGCATGTGCTAGAAAAAGCAAGAACGAGCACATGAGAAAAAGCTGATCAAAAATATGTTCAAAAAGAATTGCCAGAACAAATAAAAACAGACAGAGAGGAAAAAGACAAAAATGTCAAAAGAATTATTTGTTTCCTAACACCTCAATTGTATTCATTCAGTTATCATCATGGCACAACAACAATATGCAGCTGATGTTCACCAGCTGAACTGTCTGTCTCCCAAACAAGCGATATGACCTTATGGATGCAACAAGAAGGTTGAGTTGGGCATGTTGCAATGTCATCATGTGAGCAAGATTTGATGCATATTATTAAGAATCATCACATTACGAGGTTTCAGCATTGCAGCTTCAGCATCTGTACCTTGGATTTATATGGCACAGTTCTGCATACTTTGGATAGAAAATGGATCAAAGCATCGACTCAAGTTTCTTGCTGGATAGAAAAGAGCTTACACTTACTCTGGATGACTTC
Source organism: Tanacetum coccineum (assembly GCA_026074375.1). NCBI lineage: Eukaryota > Viridiplantae > Streptophyta > Magnoliopsida > Asterales > Asteraceae > Tanacetum > Tanacetum coccineum. Next base: position 81,803 of record BQNB010006810.1, read on the forward strand.
AGAACTATCACTTTCATTCTGCCACAAAGCAAATTGATAACAATCATGCTTCGTTTGTGCCACCACCATCATTCTTTGATATGGTTTCATTTTACAAACAAGTGTTGGATTTACAATGGAACTCAAGACTGTTTCTAATTTCAAGATATCTGGTATTTCTACGGGCCTTTGGCAGACGTTAGAATAGATATTCTCAAGTGCTTGAATACATCGTTAGGGATAGGACCAACCGCCGTTGCAGATAATGCAAATGTTATACTGCTTTGTCAATAACATTCATGTGGATTATGCGGAGTTAATGTGGGAAGGCATTTACTATTCGCTTCATCATCCTGCCACTTCGATCCCATACCTATGATTTACGAAGATCATCATCAGTCATTATATGACTATCTTTCCTGACATTTCAAGACGTGCTCGAGATGCTTATCACAATCTTCAAGATGATGATATTATGAAGAATATCTTCAATTCAGGAAGAAACAAGAACAAGGTTGGGATGCGGATACCAGCATGGATGATCACAGATGAGATGAAGCTTACAGAGCATTATAAGATGTATGCAGAGGTGTTTGGGCTAGATGTTCCTCTGACTCAGTCACAGCCGACTGAGTCTACCCAGGGAACGCATAGGACACCTAGCGCCCCTAAGTCACCTAACCCTGCTTAGGGATAGCATGAGCCAGTGTTCCAAAACGATCTAACTATGATATGTTTTCGATTACCGTCATGGAAAATTGCATGACTACACCACCTGTTCCTGTGCCGCATCAGCAATAAAGCTGATGAGATGAATTTAAAAAGACATTGATTCAAGTAAGTCTTCGCTGAGCACAAGAGTCTTCGAAAACCAAGAAGCAAGAGAATATTGTGAACTGGTATACGAGCATTGGCAGCTGAGGTGAATGAGAAGCTTGTTGAAGATCCTGAGAATGTTGATGATGTTCTTCCCCTGGAATGATGACACATCTATTCCCGACACTAGGTTAGAGCCCAGGAGTGATAAGGAAAGTCTGGAGGTGGAGATTGTTCAGGAAAAGGAGGAAGAGACTACAAAGGACACGGAGGTGGAACCAGATAAAGATACTCCAATGGTAGATGTTACCAATATTGTTCCACCTGTAAATGTTGATGATGAAGAAGATGAAATAACTGATGAAGTGTTTGAATTAAGGAGAAGGGTGAAAGGGAAGAATGTAGAGGAGACTAGGATTTCACCAATTCCCTCACCAACTAGATCACCTAGGAATCTCTCTACTCTCATCCCCTTCCCTTTCTTTTTTTTTTTTTTTTGTATCTTGGTTACCGAGAAACTCTAGATTAACGGTTACTCATCCTACACCATCATCAGGTTCATCTGAACTAAAGTTAACAAAAACCAATCGTCTTCTATCATTGATCAAGGCAAAACCCAATCGATTCAAAAGATACAAGAGTTTCTTTCATGAATTATAGGGACGATATGGTTACTTATTTGCACATCTCAAGAAAAGGTTCATGCCACGGACATCAAGTGATCAACTTGTTGATAATCTTCATGATGTTATGATGGAAACGCTACCCTCGTTGGTGAAAGAGAAAGTAACGGAGCAAGTTAAGATGGAAGTGCATGCGCAAGTTCGAGATCAAGTTCATGTGTATCTTGCGGAAGGGTTGATTCTAGAAAGGAAAACGACTAAAGAAGAGACGGAAAGATTAATCTCTAAACCTATCTTGCAAGAACGTGGGCGTATGCAGGCACAGATATCATCACAGATTCAAAATTCAATTGACAATGTTATTCCTTCTTTAGTTGATGCATCTGTACGCAGTTATATGTCGGGTCATATTCTTTATGTTCATCCGGCACAAGTTCAATCATCCTCTGTTCCAGAACAACAACATCAATTATACCTTGCTATGAAGGCTGATCCTCTGTTACAACAACAAGACATAGCAATCTGGTTAGCTCTCCAGATGAAGTTTGAGAAAACTCAGGTACCACAAACTGCTTGTAGATCTTCTGCCATTCGCACAAGAGATCAGGACGATCTCTTGTGGATGCTTTCCTGAGAGGAGATAGTGCAAAAAGGCAGGAAGACATCTGAGTATGAAGCATATGTGTCTGGAGAGTCATCGTCTGGACAAGTTAATGTAGAGGAACCAGGTCCTTCTACTTTAGGTACTCAGAACAAGAATGATGAATGTTGATTCTAGGACTGTTTCTTATGATACTGATGGATGATGATAGATTCCAATACTAAGCAAGTAACTTAAGGACATCATGGAGAGTATCTTTGACAATTGATGAAGCCTAAGTTGAAGAAGATAGCAGATGAGATGCTAGACAAAGATGTTACTTTAGGAGATGATAGATCAGTATCAGATTGATCCGATGGAAGAATTTCTTGCAAGTGGACAATGTTTGGGAAAGCAGAAAGGAAATTCTTATCTCTCCGCATCTACGAAATATACACCATTAGTTCCCCCCCCCCCATAGCTTGTCAAAGAGATCCTGAAGCTCCAGCACTATCTCTGATCAATCAAGACCTTTTGTACTTGAAGAAAGGAAATTCAAGTCCTGAGAAGATCGTTTTGTCACTTCATAAATTTCCAGCAATTGTCTTCAATGATGATGATATTGAAGAACGGACTTCCAGATGGGTTAATAAGTGTATAAAGAAGTTTAATCCTTATGCAAGATATGGTGTTGAAAACTAGAAGAATCCTCATGCGAAGATCTTCTACATAAGGAGACAGAAAGAACCTGGAAGACCGAAGGAAGAGATCTATTCAAACTCTAAGATCGTTTTAAGTTCATCAAGGACATACTGGGAATTGGGTCATGTACATAAGTTTATCACTGAGATTGTGCAAGAAGTGTAATGTTTGCATTGTGGTCTATAACCGTGTTCAGATTACAGACCCTCCAATAAGATATAGACATTGAGTACACCTTGTATTATGTTGTTCGTAATTTAACAAGGTACCTGATTATGCTAATACATGATTGCTATGGTCTCTATCAGTGTTCATCAGGAGTTCAGTGATATGGGAAAGAGTGCACGATTTTCAACTTGGAATCGAAAGCTATCAACAGAAGATTAATCTCACTGCACCAACAATTACATTCCTAGGAATTAAAGAATATGATGTGTTTTCTATTATCTATGAGCCCGATGGAATTGTTTACACTAATAGCAAGAAAGAGAAAAGAGTGATGAGACATTCAGAGATACATAAGTTTTGTGATGCAACACTGAGAAGAACGCTTGAAGGACTTAAGAGTTATAATAATGATGTCAAGTATGACTAAAGAACTCACAAATGATGAAGTTGAGTTTCTTAAGTTGTTTGAAGAAGAGATTGAAGTTCGATTGAATTATCAAGATCAAATGAGAAAATGGGAGATGTACGTGAATGGAAGACCACTTAGACCAAGGAAGGAACGCCCAAAATAATCGACCCTTAGGAAGAGATTGTTAGGTTTATGGAAACGTTTCGATTATGTGGTTTTATTATATTTTGTTATTAGACTTTATTTTGTTTAGTTTAATATAGCTTGTAATAAGGTTTATTATGCTTTAAGTAAGAAATAACATAATAACCTAAGTCTAGGGACTAGTATTGACAAGTTAGGAAAATAAGGAAGGGAAGCCTCTCTCCTATTGCCTATAAATAGCCCTCTAATCTTCATTAGAGTGTGATGCCCTTGTAATTAACTCTCATTTTCCCTTAATAATAAGATTTGAATTTTCCTTTTACTTGCCCTCATTCTCTCTAATCTTACATGTTGATATGATTGATTCAAGATTCATGTGACCTATCATTTAGTCAAAAGGAATTAAACATGCGTCAACATCGCTGGATAGAGTTGTTCAGTGACTATGACTGTGAAATTCGCTACCACCCTGGTAAGGAGAACGTAGTAGCCGATGCACTGAGTAGGAAAGAGAGAGTGAAACCTAAGAGAGTTCGAGCTATGAATATGACCGTTCAATCGAGTATCAAGGATAAGATACTAAAGGCTCAGAATGAGGCATCTGATGAGTTTGCAAGATTACAAAGAGGACTAGATAAGATGATAGAACGTAGGAATAATAGCGCATTGTATTACCTGGATTGAATATGAGTTCCTTTGACGGGTGATGTGAGAACCCTGATAATGGACGAAGCCCGTAAGTTGAAGTACTTTGTACACCCAGGAGCTGATAAGATGTATTATGACCTTAGAGATAGGTATTGGTGGTCGAGAATAAAGAAACATATAGCAGTATATGTTAGTAGATGTTTGACTTGTTTGAAGGTTAAGGCTGAACATCAGAGGCCGTCTGGCTTACTGCAGCAACCTGATATCCCTAAATGGAAATGGGAAAGGATAGCAATCAAAAGACTAGTAGTGGGCATGACACAATCTGGGTCATTATGGACCGATTGACTAAGTCTTCTCATTTTCTACCTATGTGTGAGGATAATAAGATGGATAGGTAAGCTAGACTCTATCTGAATGAGATTGTTGCTAGGCACAGTGTGCCGATCTTGATCATATCTGATCGTGATAGTCGATTATCAAGGTTTTGGCAGTCAATGCAAGAGGCGTTAGGAACCTATTTAGACATGAGTATGACTTACCACCCTCAGACTGACGGTTAGAGTGGGCATACAATCCAGACTTTAGAATACATGCTTAGAGCTTGAGTCCTAGACTTTAGGGGAAGTTAGGATGTTCATCTTCCATTGTTTTAAGTTTTCGTATAACAATATTTATCATTTTTGTGTAAGATGTGCGCCGTTTAAGGCTTTGTATGGTAGGAAGTGTCATTCCTCGATTATGTGGGCAGATATTGAAGAGGGTTATTTGATCGGACCTGAGTTAGTACAAGAAACCATTGAGAAGATCTCGCATGTTAAGGATAAACTTAAGGCTGCGCATAATCGCAATAAGTTATGCCGATAAGAGGAGGAAGCCTCTAGAGTTTAGTGTAGGTGACTATGTCTTGCTCAAAGTATCACCTTGGAAAGGTGTGGTACGCTTTGGGAAGAAGGGGAAACTAGCACCTAGATTTGTTAGACCTTTTGAGATCATGATAAGGGTAGGTCCCTGTATGCCTATAGACTATAGACTACTTAAGGGTTGATATTGGTGCTCTTGACACGTTCCCACGTGTTGAAACCTTAATAAGTGTTTAGCTGACCCAACACTACAAGTGCCCTGGACAGATCCGAAGTAGAATGCTAAGTTGAATTTTGTAGAAGAACCTATGAAAATCTTGGAGAGGGAGTTCAAGAAGCTTAAGCGGAGTAGAATTGCCATCGTCAAGGTTTGGTGGAATTCGAAACGTGGACCTGAATTCACGTAAAAACGTGAGGGTCAGATGAGACTTAAGTGTTCGCATCTATTTAGTTCTGTCAATGGCTGAATTTCGGGGTCAAAATTCTTTTAAGGGGGTAGAATGTAACCCTTGCCCCTTTTGTGTTTTGAATGTTTTAATTTAGCCTTTGATTATTTGACGTTTGTTCAGTATTTGTAGAACCTTATACCATTTGAACGGGTGTGAATTTATGAGAGTTGAGGTGTTTTATGGTTTATATATCTTTTGAGTATTAATAAGTTATATTAATCTTCCAGTGGGTTTGGCTCGTGAATTGTGAGAAATGCCTAAAAATTGATTCCCAACACGACCTAAATGATCCAAATAGTTTTTGGGAATAAGCATGAATCTTGTCAAGTAAATATCTAAAGTTATTAGAAAAGTATTTTAAGCATAATAAAAAATGCCTAAGTAACTTCCAAAAAATATTTTTCATCATGGTTTCTTGAGTTTTAAGTGAACTTATCACAAAAAGAAGACAATCCCCTGAGTCTAGGATCCTTGCCCGCGGGTTTCACGCTCAGGGAAGACAATATGGCAAAATGTTTTAGAGTTTAATGGGACCATGGTGGGTACTAGTTTTGGCTATATCCTTTTTTGTTTCTATCCATTTCACACATACATCTCAAAATATTTCAGACACTCTTTTTCTTTCTTCCTATCCTTGCGTCCAAAATAGGCACAAACACACACACTTTTAATTTTTGAAATTTGATCAAAAACATAAAGAGTCTTGGAGTATTGGGTTGATTATACTGCTCGGGTTATAGTTAAAATCAACGTTTGAGTAGAAGTTCACGATCGTTCTTGCTCTTTGAAACTCTCGATCTTTCTTTGTAATTTTTATAAATATTATTTAACTTTTACTTTTGGATGTTAAATGAGCATACATGTTAGTTTGCATTAAGTTTGATCGTCATAAAAATCAATTTCGTGAGTTCGAACAAAAAGAAAGAAAAGTAAGGTTTTGTTAGCTTTGATATTATGGTCATGATGGTTAAAAAAGATTTGCTTGCTATGTAGCTTATTTTTTTTATAGCTTATTTATAAGCACTTTTCGGCTTATTTTGGGATTATTGTGGTTCGAAGACCACAAGAATGTTAGTGGAAGTAGACAATCACAAGGGAAGTATTTTTGGTTAATTACCATGTATGTCGTATATTCGTGGACTATTTTGACTTATGGTGATAACCAAATGTATTACGTAGCTTATTAGCTTATTTAAAAGCTTATTATAGTTATTTGGGAGCTTATGAGCTCACGGCCCAATAAGCCCAATAAGCTATGGCTTATTGTGGTCCGGATTATTTTGTTAGTTATTGTTATGGGCTTATATTTACTAATGGGCTTTGATATTGGGCATAAAGTATATAATATACGTATGAATATCTAAATGGATCCTTATTGGGCCTTAAGGCCCAATAAGCGTAAACTAGTCGTTTTATGAGATTTGTCGGACTTTTGAAAAGCGAAACATACTTACGAATTGATATTCAAAGTCGTTTGGGAAATACGTTTTGGTGAACATTGCGAAATATGGATTTTTGGCATTTTGTTGGAAAATGGTGAATTTGTGGAAAATTGTTTGAAATTAAGGTTTAAAACTTTGGAAAACGTTGTATAAACGTACGGGTCATGTCGAAATTTCGTAAAAAGTCTATACTTAGAATTTTTTTACTTAAAACGCAATTTTCAATAAATAAAATATGATTATTTTAATAAGTCGACTAAAAGACGAAAAATATATTTTTACGAAAACTTTTCTAAATTGTCTAGTATAAATAAACGTTTCGTTTCTTATATTTTAAATGATTAATTGATGGTAACTAAGTGTACCGAATAGAAGTATCGAGATATATGTATAAGTATTTATTATCTTATATTACTTATCTATTTTATCAGCAAGAGTATATATTATACTACGGTATGAGTTGAAGTATGATATTTTTGGAGTTAAGTTGTCAACCATCACACCACTGAAAACGTTAAGAATGACCGTACAACGCGCATCTGACCACTATGCATCAAACCTGAAAATTGTTTTGGAAATAAATGTCTAAGTGGAACATTAATTGGACTAGGTCGTGTTCGGACGTCGTTGCATTTGCTTGTGTGATATTGAGTTGGCTGGTTGAGACATTTGCTTGAGGTGAGTTCTCGTAGCCCCACTTTTTAAATCTTTTTCGTTGGGGGAAAATGATACTCAAATGTGTTTTGAAATGTTTTTCTGAACTGTGCGAAATATGATTTTATTTTGGGATAATTTATGTGCTTATGACTGCTATGTGAATATTATGTGGTATGATTGTTCTTGCATGCATCGAGGTGCATGGCAAGGTGTGTGTGATTAGCATGGGATTGCTATGTTTGTGAAAGGTTGCCCTATTGTAAATGCTCCAGTACTGGTAGGCTTTTTAGGTGCGTATAACCTCGGGGTTGCGACCCCAAGAGCGGTGGTACAGCTGGTGATAAGACTAGCGGGGATGCTAGGTCTTGGTACATGATTAGCGGGGATGCTAAGTCATGGGTTGTGATTGTTTTACATATATTCACTGTCATATAGCACAATTGTCTAACTGTTTGAGATATTGGCACAACGACTGGGTTTCCTTCAAACGTACGAGCGCACCAACATTATTGTTGACGTTTTCGAGTATCATTTTCAGATGAAGAGAATGTTCATTAAGGTTGAGATATGTGATAACAGACTTTAAGTGTATCCTGTATGGATCATGTTTGAGAGGTCTTGCTTTTTGAAGTATGTTATGGGCTTGTTTTCTTGAGGATTGATGTTTAAGATTGTATGGGAATTGGATTTGTAAGTGACTATGTGATGTGTTCTTGTTGGTATTTCACTCAAGTTTGTATTTGAGGTGAATGATCTTCATGACACTTTTTCATTAATGCATTTTAGAATTTCTCTATTTTGTATCTTGTGTTATGATTGATCATTCTTGTCGCATGCCCCTTTTTTCGCCTTTGTCGGGGTGTGACAAGAAACGTGTACTCCGGGATGCACAACAGGTTCACTTGAGCGAGTTTAAGGTTTTATGCCAGAAGATTAGTCTGCAGAGATGGTCAGTGGTTCAACTTGTTACTTCTGAGTTATCAATTCAACTTCCATGGGGAAGAAATGTGTTATTGGTATTGTTTACGGGTCAATGAAGATATATGGTTTGTAGACTTATATTGGGATTTTTGGTTTCTACTTCCGCGGGTTATTGTGAAGTATTCTGCAAGCTTGAGAAGATTTTTTGCTGATTTCTTGCATGTTTCCCCGAACGGATAATCACCAAGACCAAATGTCAAGAAGCAGTAGTGTTTGGTGTCGTTTGCTTCTTCTTCTATAAAATTCCGCTGTACACCTTACATGTCAAAGTTAGAAGATCGTTCAAGCTACATCAAAGTTTTAGAATCTGCTCAAGATACGGATATTGGTTTGGGGGGAAGCTGATTAAGAAACATCGTCAAAAAGAAGTGTATGAAAAAAGTTTTTCAAGACATGATGTGTGAATTAGGAGGGGGGAAGTTAATCCAGTTTATACATATTACAATGGTTCTTCAACAAGTAAAAGACAAAGAGGATTCAAGCTGGGGTACAATTATGAAGACTAGATTACAACGAAGTCATCCTCAGTATTGGAAGCACCTTAGAAGACGTCATTTTATTTGTATTTGTACTTGTTAGGAACATTGTAAGTAATTCCGTATGTCACCACATTGGGAGGAGATTGTTAGCCTTAAAATGTGAGACATTTACGGAATTACATAAGTTTACTTAAGTCATACACACAAGGACTAGAAATGTTATATTGTGTAAGATTAGGCATGTAAGGGCTATAAATACCCCCTTCATACTTCCATTAAGGGGTGAGGTTTCATATTGTATATGTGTGTTTGTTTCTCTTTAAAGCTAATACACACATCTTTCCTCCCTCTACTTTCTCTCTCCAAGTCTTTCACCACCACCACCATGGTGGTGGTCGACTGGTTTTTCAGTCGGCCACCCGACACCACAATAACATCAATCCAATACGATAAATGATCCTAACATATTGTTATTAGCCCTTTCAGTGTGTCGCGAGGTGTGAACCGTTAGATGTCTTGGTATATTGTCATGCCTGGCGGAGTGTGTCGTCCGGTTGTGACCCAACGGACATATACACGCACATGCCCCCAGTGTTGTATTATCAGTACTGATGATGCAATACTTAGTATTAAAGTTACTTTTTTTCCTTCTTCTTTTTCTTTTTTTGTTCCGGATGACTGTAGGTTGGGTCTAATAATGGGCTAGCATACAAATGGCGTAATTACTAGAAGTTAAAAGTAAATATGAGTCACACCTAGATATTCGAGATTATAACAACCTGCCTTTTTATAAAGTTAAACCATCTATTTTAACTTATATCAGTTGATGCATCTACTCTTAGTCAAGCCCAAATAATCTCTTGATTCATAAAGCAACTTATTTGGATTGCAAAAAAATTTGAAAGAATTTTTGGTCAGCCAAGGCCTAGTGAGAATTCATGATTTTCACATACAAAATAAATATATAATCCAAACACTTTTCCAATAATAACGAACTTGTAAATTGATCATGCAATTTGTTCAAAGTCTTATAAGTGCTATTTAGTTACACCATATTCTTATTGATTCCACATATCAACAACTTATTATACCAAACAATTTAAATTATATCACATTAAATCATATACCAACTATTCATATTTATATTCGATATAACGATCCAACAATTCAACATATAAGGACATTATTTATTAAGAAAGTAACCCAGTTTTTCATGGCAAACCCGACCTTATTCGTTCTTACAGTATTTTCTCTTTTATATGGCAAACTCGACTTTGTTTGCTCTTGCAATATTTCCTCTTTTATATATAAATGGCAAACCCGACCTTGTTTGCTCTTATAATATATCCCCATTTTAATGTGACAAACCCGACCTTATCTGCTCTTACCATATAACATTTATCATTATTCCAACCGCTAAACATATATCCACGATACCACATATACATCTAATAGCAACACTTAATATGAATATATCAGATTTCACAACTTTCGCATAAAATCAAACAATCAAAACACATAGCAAATATGATCATTTAAACAAGTTTGCATAATAATGTCTTTTTCAATAAAAAGTTTAACCCAATTTAAAAGCACGTGAAAACTCACCTAATAAATGACCGGAATTAGAGTTCACTCTGGCTAAATACATCTCCTTAGTTTACATTAATATCAACCGAAACTCACCTGACAAATGTCTCCTCACTCTTTATTCTTTTTTTATATAATTTTGTTGCCTTATTTTTTTCTGCTTTAGTTTTGTGTTTGTTTTTTTCCCATTTTGTGCGATTTTTTCTTGACTTATTTTTTAAACATTGTTAGTACATTAAAGAGAACCATCCTTTTTCATTTTGTTAAACAAATAATGTTCAAAATAATAATGATGATGATGATGGTGACACACTTAAGAGTTTTTCAAACAATACTAATATATAAATGGTCTGTGAAATTAAATTGTGGTCCGTATAATTTGAACACCAGCTTAACACCCCTAATTTGAATTCGGAATTCGAACCGAACCGAAAACCGAATTTGAATTCGGTTTGATTTTCGGGTTGACCCGAATAACCCGAATTACACAATTTTTTTTAATTTTAAAAATAACATAAATATTTAGTAAAAAAAATATTTCAAGCATAAAAAATATTTTTTTATATTATAATAATATTTTAATGGTCTTTATATATATATAAATATATAAAAAATATACTGACAGAAATGTTTCTGGACCATGAATAAAATGAGACCAATATTGATATTTACCAAACCGAAACTTGCACAACAACAATGCAAAAAACTTAACTCCCGCGGCAACGCGCGGGTTAAATTCCAACTCGTTTATACTAAACCATGAAACACGCACCACTATTTCCTAGTAAACAGGAAACAACTAACATGCTACAATTTTGATTACTAATTGTTATGAGATGAAAAGCAGAAATAGAAAGTCAACGAAAAATCAAATAAGTCAACCCCCGCCAAGAACACAACTAACTTCCCAACAGAATTTCCCGCCATTTCTATTCATTTTAAATACTTGTTTGTTATTCATTTCTAGTTAGTCTTTTTTTGAACGGCGATGAATATATAAAAAACCAAAACTCTAGCAAGAAGCTAGAAATAATTACAAAGGAAGTTTAAGCCAATCAGACCAATTACAAGTTTTAACGCCTCTAATTTTTAACCAAGAAAACGAAACTAAACGAATATTATCGAAGATGTCACACTGCCTCATGGATTGAGAGCAAAATGTAACATTATTTCGATAACGCCAAAGCCACCAAAGAGTAGCAGCAATAATCACATACATCCGATCTCTTCTTGCGTTTAAAGCGTTCCAGATTTCGAGCCACTCGATCCAATCCGAATTTGAGCACAAGTGCGGCAAAGAAACATCACTCCAGTTGCGAATTTTATGCCATACATTTGCAGCCGTATCACAAGAAAAGAAAATATGATCGGTAGATTCCACACTCACATTACAAACAGGACATAAAATCGAAGGAATTTCCAACCCGCGATATGAAAGGTTTAAACGATGGGGGAGTCTATCCAACAGTAAACGCCAAATGAAAATGTTTACCTTTCGCGGCAAAGATTTGTTCCATCTTGTACTTGTAATCATCGACGGCAAAATTATATCATCAATGTGTTTCCTAGTCACCCCCACAGAAAAAGAACCATCACTATGTAAACCCCATTGCCATGAATCTTCACCTGATCCAACCTCAACATTACCGATCTCAGCCAACAACAAATTCAACGCTTCAGTACCAAAACCTCTCTACTCCAGTTCCAAGACCACTCTCCATTTAAAATCCGATCACTAATATAACAATCTTCGTTACGATCTAGCCGAAACAACCTGTTATACCGCAATTTTAATTCCAAAACCGAACCCGAGATCCACAACCCACTTTTAATTTTAACGTCCCCATAGGAATAATACCGCTAGAATGGAGCTGATTAATGTACCCGACAATCTTTGCCCACAAACCTTGAGATTGACACCCGTTCTGATCAAATCCCGCATCTGGACCATGAACCGCTTTTATGAGTTGAACCCACAAAGCATCCGGATTGTGGACCAACCGTCAAAGCCATTTTTGGAGAAGAGCAAGGTTAACAGCTTTCAAACTTCCAACTGCGAAACCACCTTTATCAAATGAAGCCAATACATTAACCCATTTAATCCAAGCTAATTTCTTTCTTTCTTCATTCCCGCCCCAAAAAAATGTTGCCCGAAGCCGTTCTAGAGATTTGAGAATCGTTTCCGGCACTTTGAAAATGGACATGTAATAGATGCCAACACTTCCCAAAACCGATTTTATTAACGTTAGCCTACGTTCGATAGATAAAACAGAAGCGTTCCACGACGATAACTTGGACCGGAAAAGATCTACTAATTTGTTCCAATTTGTTGTACGTTTCATGTTTGAACCGATGGGTAACCCGAGATATATAAATGGAATAATACCCGCTGCACAACCACCCCCCCCCCCCCCCCCCCCCCCATCCCCCCAACCACCCCCCCACCTCAGCTCATCGCAGTTCTAAAGATTTAAGAATCTAGTTTTTGGCACTTTGAAAATGTTTGAACCGATGGGTAACCCGAGATATATAAAAGGAATAATACCTGCTGCATAACCTGTGACTCGAGCCATATCACTCACCTCTTCTGAACACACTCCAATGCCATACACATTGGATTTATGGATATTGATTTTAAGACCCAAAGCTAAATAAAAAACCTGCAAAACTCGAATGATATTATCCATATCTCGAGGGCTCCAATCCAAGACAATAGTCAATATCTGCTTAAAATAAATGAGATATACGAAAATTGACGCCCCCTCCTTTGCTCCTATGGAATTAAGTCTTGATTGGGCCACATCTTTCAATTCATGATGGGAGACATCCATAACAAGGATATAATATAGAACGAAACGAAGCGGGGGTCTCCTTGTCTCAGCCCATGTTTAATAGAGAATTCAGAAGAAGGACTTCCATTTACAAGAATAGACGTCCTAGCCGATTGTAAACACACCTGAATCCACCTCCGCCACTTTAAACCAAAGCCGAGAGTTTGTTTAATGAAATCCTAATTATTTCCTAACTTACTGAATCCTAGGCTTTTTCTCAAGTTGACTCTTTCAATATAAGGTGCATCTACATTCCGTTCTTATATCATTCAATAACTTCACTCAACATAAGTGGACCATCAAGAATTTGACGACCCGATATAAAGGCCGATTGTTCATGACTAACGATTTTATCTACTACTTTTGATAAACGATTTGCTAAAAGTTTAGCAATGATTATATATTGAACCCCGATTAAAGATATAGAACGATAATGTTTAATATATAATAGATTAACCTTCAGGATAAGGGTAATGAAAGCAGACTTTGCTCCCAAAGGCATTGAGCATGAATCAAAAAAATTGGTCACGAACTCTGTCACATCATAACTGATCAACTCCCAATTTGTTTTCAAGAAATGAAAAGAGAAACCATCCCGGCCCGGTGCCTTATTGCTGCAACACGCCCAAACTGCTGCCCGGATCTCATTAGTGGTCACCGTATCTTCAAGGAAAAAATGATCAGAATCATCAAGAACCGAGGTGGCAGTTATAGGAGAAAAACTCATTGAAGAATCTTGAGCTTGAAATTTCTCCTTATATAACTTCAAAAAAGCCGTCTTAACCTCACAAGGATTCGACACCCAAACC
>BQNB010006811.1:0-45329 GCA_026074375.1 Tanacetum coccineum
GCCGCGTCACCACCACCACCACCATCATCATCTCGTCATCATTATCCTCATCATACCATCATCGTCAGACCGATCACCACCTCCACCTCCTCACCACCGCCACCTTCACAACACCACAAGGGTGTGTGTAGTTTTAATATCAACCCGCAAGGGATGCGTTTGGTTTCGTAGTTTATCACCGCAAGGGGGTGCGGATGGGTTTCACAGCCGGGGTGCGATTGGTGGTAACACCCACCGGGTGTGTCGGGTTGGTGGTAACACCCACGGGTGCGTCGGGTTTGTGGTGTAGCAGCCACGGTTGGGTTTGGGTTTAGCACCGGATAAGGTGCGTTTGTTTTGGCAGCCACCAGCCAAGGGTGCGGTTGGTTGTACCACTATTATGGTGCGTTGGGTATATGGCAGCAGCAGGGGGGTTGCTAGGGGTGTTTGGTTGGCAGTGAAAATGCACAAGAGTGTGTTTGGTTTGCACCGTAGCGGGTCGGTGTGGTTTTGCACCAACCAGGATGCGTTTGGTTTCGGGACAGCCGAAAAGGGTGCATGTGGGTTTGCCGTGTACCAAAAAGGGTGCGTTTGATTGTTGTTGACAACGAAATGGGTGCGTTTGGTTGTTAACAGCCGCACAAGGGTGCGTTTGGATTTAAGGCAGATTTAGGGTGTGTTTGGCGTAGCAGAAATGGAATAAGGGTGCGTTTGGCATAATAGAAAACGTAAGGGGTGTTTGTTTCTGGGTTTGACACGAAAAGGGTCGTGGTCGAGATCATTGCAGATTCGGTTGTGATTTATTTGGATTATTTGATTGTGGTCTTTGATCAAGGTGAGTTTATAGCCCCACGTTTTACTTGTTTACATATATTTTTGGGGTGAGAACATGCTTGTTTACAAATGCATTTACGTGGTTGATTACAAATTGGTTCACATACTCATTTACATAGCTCGCTATGGGATATATTACTTGACTTCATTTTTGGTCACAAATATATGTACTTTACTTTTGAAATGATTACGGATTAGCTTAAGCGGATTGAACTGATAATAATACGGTACTGCCCGGGTGTTCTTGGAGGGGACACCGGTAACGGGAGTACCTATTCTTTAAATAAAGGCCCGGGTGTTCTTGGAGGGGAAACCTGTGATTGGTATATATATAAGTCTACATCACAGCTTCATGAACTGTAAATCACTTGGAGGGTGAGCGCGAATGTTATGAAATAGATCTATTCGGGTGTGATCCCCGTTCGGGTGATTAGCTATCACTGGGCAAACGAACGTTATAATATGTTGTCTACGCGAATGTTATAAAATAGATCTATTCGGGATTGACAATCCCCGTTCGGGTGATTAGCTATCACTGGGCAAACGAACGTTATAACATGTCGGATTACGATTGGTTGGGCCTACAGGGCCCACAACACTTACATATGAACTCTTACTGTTATATTAGTGCATCGGTTTCATGAGCTTAGAGTAATCGTAAACATTGTTTTATACTCACATGGATATTTACTGTGCCTTGAATAAAGTGGCAATACATACTTGAAACATTTTGGTGACATTAAATTGGTCATGCATTCTTTATAAATCTTTGGGATAAGATTGGTACTTTTGGTGACATTAAATTGGTCATGCATTCTTTATAAATCTTTGGGATAAGATTGGTACTTTTGGTGACATTAAATTGATCATGCATTCTTTATAAATCTTTGGGATAAGATTGGTACTTTTGGTGACATAAAATGTGTCATGCATTCTTTATAAATCTTTGGGATTTTTACATGGTACTGTGATGATACAGTGGACAAATACATTCATTTGAAACTTACATTCATATTTAAACTAACCTATGAACTCACCAACTTTATGTTGACCGTTTTAAGCATGTTTTTCTCAGGTGATATAGATACTTGGCTTACTTGAAGTGCATTGGAGTCTATACATTCAAGTTTTTCATGGTGATGCAATTATGGGACAAATGTTATATCAATTTCAAGGAAATCAACGAGATTATTTTTCAAACGACACATTTAGAGGTCGTTCTCTTGTATCTAGCGCTGTGTATTATGAAGTAACTCCCCCGGACATACTTCCGCTGCGACACGCATTTTTGGGGGTGTTACAGATTGGTATCAGAGCACTGGTTATAGAGAACTAGGTTGCATATTTTACCCTAGACTATAACCGTTTTCACAAACATTGCATCACATCAAACATTTTCAAAGTGCATACACGCTACTTGCTTATGTGCTTACATTACGTGCTGCATTAAGTGCTTACGTGACATACATATATATAATATATATATGCTTGCATTCCTTTCGCGTATATCGTACGCTTATTTATATAAGAGTTATTATATAAATACCAGAATATTTTTAAGACATTGTGGGTTGCACAATGGTCTCATTCTACTCGTCAGACATTGTGAGTTGCGCAATGGTCTCACTTCGTTCTCAGACATTGTAAGTTAAACAATGGTCTCTAAGGTTCACAACATGTAAGTTAGACAATGGTCTCATAAGGAATATTCTATTTCTTCATAGCTTTATACTTATATTGTATTACACCGGAAGACCGTCAAATTTTGGTTACAGGAAATTTATGTATGAATCTAAGTATTACAAGTCTTGTATGGGCGGGACTTGTAATATGAGGATTGATATGATAATTGCTATGTAAACAAAACCCGTCACAGTTCTGTTTACATGGATTTATGTGTGAATCTAAGTATTACAAGTCTTGTATGGGCGGGACTTGTAATAGGAGGATTGATACGATAATTGCTATGTTAACTCGTTTATAAGGACCTTCATCGTATTTACTCTAACCGAGTTTTGTTTACATGGAATTATGTATGAATCTAAGTATTGCAAGTCTTGTATGGGCGGGACTTGTAATATGAGGATTGATATGATAATTGCTATGTTAACAAAGCCCGTCACAGTTCTGTTTACATGGGATTACGTATGAATCTAAGTATTGCAAGTCTTGTATGGGCGGGACTTGTAATAGGAAGATTGATATGATAATCGCTATACTGATTCGTTCATAGAGATCTTTACCTCATTTACTCTAACCGAGTACTCATTAACTGTCTTAAACTCTATGTCGATCTTCCCTGATTGTTTTACTTTCCGCCTCCGAAGACGAGTTTGGAACACTCGTCCCATACTCAGTAGAACACATGCATCGTCATGTCAACCACCTTGAAGGTTATGAGAGTACGCGTATTGCATCGGGAATTATTAAGTAGGATGATTTATAATCTGTTTATTTGAAAGGATTGGGACGCCTCTTCAGTTAAATAAATAAATTATAAATCACCGAACCATAAGTTTATCATTTCTTACTTACATAAATTTGGACGCTTCTTTATGTAAATAAGAAATTATAAATGAGTGGGCTTAATGGTATCCGATATGACACGAGTATGAACCTGAAATCGATAATCATCAGAATCCGTTAAAAGGACTTAAAAACACAATGGTGTCATACCACTCAGCGAAAATCTCAAAGGCTCCATTTGAAACTACGTGACTCTTCCTGCAGTTATTTAATTTTGCTGTTACGAATCCTTACACATCAGAACTGTTTGCGGCGCTCTACAGACTTATAGCTCTTGAGATAACGGAACTTAGTTCATCCTCGATACTAGCAAATGGGTACAATATTCCATTCAACGTCTCGTTACGGTTAATTGTCGTTAATGGTTGCTGTTGTTGGGTCTGGGAGTCGGTTCCAGATGGTACAAACCTTATCAACTAGGTGATGAACCACCTTAAACAGAAAGCATATGTCGCAATCATTTTAATTATATAAATCTAATTATATAATATTACATATATATTGTATACTATTATATATTAATAATTTATAAAAATATTATAATAAATATAGAACGTTTATTTTATTTAGTTGATTTTTTCATTGCAGACCAAATAGTACACCAATTTAAAGTCAATGATACTATTTTAGTACTGCCAGGTAAGTTGGATACTTTACTCCCTTTAGCCTCATCCGTTATTAAATCATCGAATGCATACAGATAGCAGAACGAGACTCTGCTTAAGAAATTTAATAACTTTATATAGACTATATCCCACGCGACTACACTTTTGACGTGTTCACTATTAAAGAGTTTTCTTTAATAATTTTTTTTTAAAATTTTCTTAATTAATTTTTTTTTATTCTTTTTGTTTTTTTTTTTTTTTTTTAATGAAAACTGTTTTTTACCAACCATAATCTTGTATTGATATTTCCCTAAAGGATACCTATTCTAATGGTTAGTTTCTGGTCAACCTAGCCGAAATTTATGTATTATTTAAGAAGTGTTGAAGCATCCGTATTGCAGAATAAGTTATCAGCGTCTATGTTCAACTAGTTTAGTAAATCTTAAGGTCTGTTCTTAGTCACACGAAGCGTGTTTTAACACAAATTTAATCTCGGACTTGAGATTTCTTATTAAAGTTGGTAGGTTTGTAACATCCGGGAATTTTCAAAATTTTTAAAGGACTATTTTAATCTTTAACTTTTCGAGTCTGACTTGACTTTTTGACTTTGGTTTTTATTTAACATAAAAAAAGATTAACGCGTAACCGGTTAATTTACGGAAATATTTAAAGGAGAAGATATGGTTTTTTCAGGTGATTTATCAAAACGGAGCAGCTAAATCACGTTTTCATTATTTCCCGGACTTAAAGCAATTTGACTGTTTAAAACGCATTCCTGACAACTTTTTAGTTTTGACGAAGACCACTAAAACCGGGAAAACAGTCAGAAGGTGAACTGAAATGCCTTGGCAAGATTTTAGAACACAAAAATAATTAATTATATTTAATTATCACATTTTATTAAATAAATTTTTTAATAAAATCTTAGCATTTTAATTAAAAGCGTTTTGAAAAACGCGAATATTCGAGTTGAAATCCATTTTTATTCTGAACAAGGCGTAACCGGGTCACTAAATAAATAACAAATATTTTTATAAATGTTATGAAAATATTTTGAAAATATCAACTAACTACTCATTTTTATCAGAAAAATGATTTGGAACACAATGGCGCAAGTTTCGTGACTTGAATCACCCGATAAGTGGCTCAAACAAGTCCTGAACCGATAGTTATCAAAACTATATCAAAAACTTACAAAACTAACCCTAAACATTGGGTTATTTTCTCATTTCCATTTATAACTTTTGTTATATATATATATATATAAATTATATCATTTTCATTTCATTTTTTTCATTTCATATATAAAACAAACACACACACAATGCTCTCTCTCTCCCTCTCCCCAAATCCGACAGCCACCTCCGGCCACCGTCACCGCCGCTTGTGCCAGCGGAAAATTTTTCCGGGGGTGGGGGCGGGGGGGGGGAGTTTTCCGATGAGTCACAAAAGTGTTTCTCGTTTCGCCCGATCTATACGATCCACCGAACCAACGCGACACCACCCCTCTTTGGCCTGCGACCCTCGACAGCCACCATAACATCACCGATACCCCACCTTCACCACGTTGGCATTATCTCATCACCATCATCATCTCATCATCATCATCATCATCTCGTCATCACCCAACACCACGCACCATTGCCGCCACCACAGCCCCGCCACCATAGGGTGCGTGTGGTTTTTAAACCACACAAAAAGGGTGCGTTGGTTTTGTTAGTAGCACCAGGGAGGGTGCGTTTATTTTATTTCTTTTTAGCTACAAGGGTGGTTTGTTTCGGTGGTAAAACACCACCACCAAGGGGCTGCGTTCGGTTTAATAACCGCACCGAAAGGTTGCGTTTTGGTCTTGTTGAGACAATCGAGGGCTGCGGTTTCATTTATAATAAGGCAACCTGGGTGCGTGGGTTGTTTGGCGCAGCAACACCAGGGCGGGGTTGGTGTGGGGAAACCAACAAGGGTTTATGCGTTTGGTCTTAGCCGCACACCTAGGGTGCGTTTGGCTCGATAGATAACGTAAGAGGGTGTTTGTATTAAACATATTAGGTGCGTTTGATTGCCGAAATATAAGATTAGGGTGCATTTGTTTATTGAAAACCCGATTTGGGTGCGTTTGGTTGAGGGTTTTGGCAGCCATAGTGAGTTTAATTTGTAGAAAACAGCGATAGGGTAGTTGGCTGAGGGTTTAGCACAAGGGTTGTGTTTGTTCTAAGTGTTTTAGCTCGAGGGGTGCGTTTGGTTCTGGCATTCTACTTTATAGGGTGGCTTGCTGTGCTTGCCCGAAAATGGTGCGTTTGGTTTTATTAACAACTTAAGGGGGTGTTGTTTGGTTTGGTAGATGTGTACAACGGGTGCGTTTGGATTTGCACCAAAGGAAGATCATCAGGGGTCGTGTTGTGTTTAGTACACCTTGACTAATAAAAATAACACGAGATATATAAATTATAAACCGAATAAATAATGGTGGTTAAATGGTTGAATAAATATATTATTTATTATATCGTTTCCTATTTGAGTCGGGTATATATTTAAAACAGGTAGATATTTTGCAACGCGCGGTTTGTTAAAAAGTGAAAAAGAAAACATTAGGTTTTATAAATATGGGGAAACGTTATATAACCGGGAAGGTCATGACGAAATTTATATAATTTTTTATATTTGGTAATGTTTTACTAAAGCCTCTATTATTTTAGAAACCGATATACTAAGTTATATTTTAAAGATATAATAATTTGTATTATACAATAACCGGATAAACGAACAAAAACTATACTTTTACAATGAGATAACTATTTTAGACACGACCTGTCGAGGAAACGAAATATAAATTTATAAAATATTATTTTATACTCTATAAATGTCAGATAGAAGATAACATCATGATTGTTGTAAAAGCTTTACAAACATCGTTTGTTTAAACTATAACTTTAAGACATGGGTCTACTTTTATGCAAGGACTTTTTATTAATTAAATTGGCGTCAAAATATTTTGTTTCAATTATTTTCTCACGTTTCTTATATAATACCTGTAAAGTATTATATACTTCACATTAATCTTTGGATTTTTTGTCTTTATTATATAATTCACGGTATGAGTTATATAAGGGTTTATTTTTCATATGTAATATATACGGGATATATTATATACTTTGCGTTCACTTTTCAATTTATTTATTTAACCAACCACCAAGCTGTTACAATTCGGAAATCTAAATCTTTATCAACGTGTCGAGTTGACGTAACCATTCATCGGGAAATCCAAATACATTATCCTAGGCTAGTGGGACTTAGCCGTTAAGATTAGTTGCAACTTTTGATCTAGCCGTTTCGTCTTCCGTTCGTGTGATGCATATTAGATGCCTATCTGTCAATCAATAATTTCGGATTAGCTAAGGCTAATTGAACTGATAGCAATAAAACTACTGCCCGGGTGTTCATGAGGGGACACCGTAACGGGAGTACATTATTTTATACATTACTATATACTGACATACCTGCCACAGTGTTCCTGGAGGGGACACCGGTAACGAGAGTATATACGCTTACATTACATGTCCGGGTGGTACTACCCCATCCCCTCTTAGGAGAGCGGGACACCGTTAACGAGGGAGTATTATATAACGCATTATTTGTATCCCTAGCCCAAATTATGGTACATACAAGTCTAACGTTCAACAGAAGCGACATGAACTGTAAATCCACTTGGAGGGTGAGCGCTATGTTATGAAATAAGATCTATACGGAATGTGGATCCCTTCGTTGTGATTAGCGATCACTTGGTAAACGAACATTATAGATCTATTCGGGATTGACAACCCCCGTTCGGGTGATTAGCTATCACCAGGTAAACGAACGTTATAACATGTCGGATCATTGTTGGGGACTACAGGGCCCCCCGACACATACATACTTGGACAATTTTTGGGTGACTTAAAAATACATCTGTCCCATTCATAACTTATAAACAACTTTGGTATAAGATTGGAACATTTTGGGTGAATTACATCTGTCATCATTCTTTATAAATCTTTGGGGTAAGATTGGTACTTTTGGTGACATAAAATGTGTTATGCATTCTTTATAAATCTTTGGGATTTTTACATAGTACTGTGATATACAGTGGATTACATTTATATTTAAACTAATCTATGAACTCACCAACTTTAATGTTGACACTTTTAAGCATGTTTTTTCTCCAGAGAATTATATTCTTTGGAACTAATTAGATGTCATTGGAGTCTTTACATACAATGCTTTTCATTGAGATGCAAATTAGGGACAAATGTATTATAATTTCTGAATTTTATAAAGATCAACCAAATGTTATTAATCAAACGACACCCTAGAGGTCCGTTTTCTGTATCTATTGCTGTGTATTACGAAGTAACACCCCATTTGGTATTCCGCTGCGTTGTAAGTGATTTTTGGGGGTGTTACACAAACGCTCCTTAATTTAATTTTGCTCACCCAAAACATGTCGAAAAATACATATGAATTATGTATCTTGACTTTTGTTCATGAGATCATTATGCATGTATGCAAAAACATTTTTATAGTGTATTAACAATGCATAACAACATTTTTATCGTAATCCTAACGTAGGTGATTTTGAAATAAAATTATGGTTTTATGGGAAAACAATTTTTAACAAACACACTTCAGTCTTGAAAATCCTATGTCTATAGGAAGCATATTAGTTATACATTATATTCTAGTAGTCCTAATTGCACACAAACACAAGAAAAATGAAAATCCGTCTGGAACAAGCACTAACTGCAAACATTATATCAGGTCTTGAAGCTGTAAGATACATAAGTGAACCAATCATGGATCTGTACAAATGTACATTAACTGGAGGATCAGTTTCATCCTTCAAGTTGGTCTTAGCAGCTTCATAGGGTATTGTTACAGTTCTTACAGATTCCATGTTGAACTTAGTAAGCATGTCTTTAACATACTTGTCTTGGCTGATAAATATACCATCAGGCAACTGTTTCACCTGTAGATTATGATTTCTCTTGCTTGAGTGTGCTTGGCTAATTCATCTAGTATTTATTTGGGAATGCATGAACCTTGTCATTAATTGATTAGACCTTATTGTTTGTGACAGATTCAATGAGTCTAATTGATTATAGTTTATAATTCTTGTTTACTATTGCTTCTTGTTGATGGATGTGTGCGTTAGGCTCTAGAAAACTAGCTTTTGTCTGTATTGCTGTTGATATGTCTAGGGAAACGTGATTGTATAGAAAGGATACCATGGGTAACAGTCTTCATACTACCTTACCCCTTATATGGTTTATCCCTCTTAAGATATTTCAATTGCATGTAATATACTCTTAGGGGCCTTGTAATAGTCTTCATACTACCTTACTTGTGCATTGCCCTAACAGAATATTACATAGACGGCGGGTTTGTGTAATCCGTTCATGAATTAGGAAATACTTACACATTACATCTCAAGTGTGACAAAGCAATAGGTAGAATTGGATAGCTAGCAAGGAGTAGTGCGTCCCAGGTGAATACGCTTCATTGTATAATTGTTATTTAGTTTATTAGTAATTAATTAGCTTAAAACTAAAACCTCTCTAAAACCAGAATTTACTTGCTTTCATTAAATATAAAAACACAAAAAGAATCTTCCTTCAACCCTTAGACCTTAGTGAACATTCAATCCGGCCTTCACAGTGCTATTCCCCTAGAGAACGATAACAACCCCTGAGCCTTGCCTATACTACACTACAACGATTAGGTACACTGCCTAGAGAGTTGTAAAACTTCTTGTAGAAGTCCCTTATGACAACCGCAACACTTAACCGCTTCAAGGTGAGAGGTTTTAGGAGCCTATTAGAAGCGAGCACAAAAGCAGATACTAAACATGATATCGGGCCTACTTGCCGTTAGGTATAATAAACTACTTATCATGCCTCGATACTTGATACTATCTACCGACTCACACTCTTTGTCTTTCGTGAGTTTGGTATCGGAGGACATAGGGGTTTTCATTGGTTTAGATTCTTCTAAGCTAAATTTCTTAAGCATTTATTTAATATATTTAGATTGATTAAAGAAGATACCAACTTCTATTTGTTTTATTTGTAGTCCAAGGAAGAAATTAAGTTCACCCATCATGCTCATATCGAACTCGTCATGCATGATTTTGGCAAATTCATCACATATGTCTTAACAAGTCGAGCCGAATATAATGTCGTTGACATATATGTGAACGATGATGAGATTTGAACTTTTCTTTTTTGTAAAAAGTGTGTTATCTACCATTCGCATTTTGTATTCATGTTTAATAAGAAAAGATTTTAATCTATCATACCAAGCTTTGGGTGCTTATTTAAGACCGTATAAAGCTTTCTTTAGTTTATAAACATGATCTAGTTTTTCAAAGTCAATGAATCCTGAAGGTTGTGCCACGTATACCTCCTCTTTGATAAAACCGTTCAGGAATGCATTTTTTACATTCATTTGGAATAGATTAAAATCTAAAGCATAAGTATAAGCTAATAGTATCCTAATTGACTCAAGTCTAGCAACTAGAGCATAAGTTTCATCATAATCGATGCCCTCTTGTTGATTATAACCTTGAGCAACTAACCTAGCCTCATTTCGAGAAACAATACCGTTCTCCCAAACGTCGTTAGCAGTGAATTGATTTAATTCTTCTTGCATGGCGACTATCCAACTATCATCCGTTAAGGCTTCATTTACATTCTTAGGTTCTATAGTTGATATAAAACAAAAGAAGTTACTTTGGTTTTTGGCTTGTGATCTAAGGGTTTTTTGGTTAAGGTTTCCTATGACATTTTCTAATGGATGGTTCCTAGATTCCTTAATATTGACTATTTCGTCAATTTCTAAAGTTTCATCCACAATGTCATTTTCTAGGTTTTTCTTTTCAGTAACCTTAATTGCTTCTTCTTCATCTAAGTCATCATCCACCAAGGGTAATGTCTTAGAGGGTGGATGAGTTTCATCGAATGTCACATTGAGTGGTTCTTCGACTTTCCTAGTATGTTTGTTAAGGATGATGTAGGCTTTACTATTTTGCGAGTAACCTAAAAAGATACCTTCGTATGACTTTGGGTCAAACTTTGTAAGGTAGTCTTTAGTGTTTAAAATGAAGCACTTGCTTCCAAACACTCTAAAGTAATCTAGAGTAGGTTTCCTACCTTTTAAGAGTTCGTAAGGTGTTTTTCCTAAGATGGCTCTAATTAGGATTTGGTTGAGAATGTATGTTGAAGTATCTACTGCGTTACATCAAAACTTTTATGGTAACAATTGCTAATTCAACATAGTCCTACTCATTTCTTGAAGTGTCCTATTTTTCTTTTCAACCACGCCATTTGATTGAGGAGTGCGTGGAGCTGAGAAGTTATGTGTAATTCCATTTGAATTACAAAACTCTCCAAATTGTACCTCATTATCAAATTCTCTATCGTGGTCGGTTCTTATTAACACTATTGTACATCCTAATTGGTTTTGAATTTTCTTACTAAATATTTCGAATTGATCGAAGGCTTCAGTTTTGTTCTTAAGGAATATAGTCCAAGTATATCTAGAGTAGTCATCTACTATGACTAAAGTGTAACGGTTTCCTCCGTAACTCCGTACGGCGGATGGACCTAAGAGATCCATATGAAGGAGTTCTAAGCATCTAGTCATTGAGACTATATTCTTAGCCTTGTGACTAGTGTAAGCTTGTTTTCTAATTTTGCAAGCATCACAGAAGTGTTGATCAAACTTAAGCTTAGATAAGTTTCTAACTAATTCCTTAGATGCTAACGATTGAATAAGACGCATATTTGCGTGACCTAATCTCCTATGCCACAACATGGAATTTTCATCAATCGTTGCTAGACAAATTTGGTCTTTAGGCTTATTTCCTAATTTCATCACATATAAGCCTTTCTTCCTAATACCTCTACCTATGACCTTACCATCCTTAGTGATTTCACTATCATGTTCAGAGAAAGTTACTCTACACTTATTATCACATATTTGTCCTATACTTAACAAGTTAAATCTTAAGTTATCTACATGTTCTACATTATCTATTTTGAGAGAGTCATTCGAAATCGTACCTTTGCTAATGATGTTACCGCGAAGATTGCTACCAAAAATAACATTACCTCCGTTGTATGCCTTGTAGCTTGAGAAGAGCTTTCGGTTACCCGTCATGTGTTTGGAGCATCCGCTATCCTTTATCCACTCATCGGGTTCCAAGTCGACTCCAAGGCATATCTATTTATATAAGGCAACACCTCAAACATTTGGTCCCCAATATCTCATGGGTCCAAAGTTGTTAGTGCTAAACATCCCTTGCATTTGATGCAATTGGTTGGGATGTGGAAATGGAAGACACATTTCCCATGGCATGTAACTTTGACGTGGGAAGTTGTTCCAAGTTACAGGAAAACCACGAGGTTGATTTTGTCGACCAATGTTTCTTTTTGGTTGCGGTGTTTTAGGACGATGATAATTATTTATGACTCTTCTAGGTGGTGGAGTTTTTGATCTAAAATTTGGTTTTGAATTCGCCAAACTCCATCGTTTTGATAATGGTTTATAAAATTGTTTGACTTCATTATCACTAGCAACGAGAACTTTGACGTTGTTTACTATTATGTGTTTTGGTCTAGGACCCAAAATAGATTTTTGAAAAGACACATTTTTCTCAGATCTAGGTGTACCAACTGGTGGCGGTCCCATAATTGTTTTGGGGGCCGCCTGAACACTTTGGGGGCCGCCCATATTTATGGGACCTCCATCAGAAGACGCCTTTTTCTGAGCTTTCACAAATTTTATTTCTTTAGTTCCACTAGATGATGCTTCAAATGAATTAAATCCTAAACCCTAACTTTCACCAGAGGGTTTTTGATTATTTAGTATTTCTATTTAGAATGTGTGCTATTTTAAAATGGGTTAGTTTAAGAGCTTCCTCTTTAAGCTTATCAATTTTCATTTTTAAGCATGATGACTGTTTACACATTGAGATCAACTTCTTGTTTTTCCTCGAGTGTAAACACCTTTTTTTTTAAGAATACTAATTCCTTTTCGAAACTAGTTCTAGCGGCTTTTAATCTTTTTGTTTTTAGTGATTATCTTTAAACTAATTTTGCACAGTTTATCATATTCGTTATCTAATACTAAATCATCTATTGACGAGTTTTCATCACCATAATGTAAGGTGGATTTGTAAACATACCTACTTGATGATGAGTACGGATGACTCGTTTTGTTTTTGACCTTCTTTTTCATCTTTTTACGCTATGCACTCCAAGAACCTCCGCACAAAAGCTTTTGGTTCTTATCTTTTGGTGGCGACTTTGGACATTCTCCATAGTTGCTTCGGGTTGCGCATTCTAAAGCATTTCTATCACTTTATACAGATTTTTGCCCATCTCGGCTCTCCATCTTTGAAACTTCCTTTTGTCTTTTCCTGACGTTGTCTCACGAATCTTCCTCTTCTTTGAAGAACTTCTTGAAGTTCCTTACGCCATGGCGTATTCTCGTCTTCACTTCCGGATAGTCGAAGACTCTTCATCACTAGATTCTTCTTAGCCTTTAAATCAAGATTTCTTCCATTTCAACTTTTGCTTTTGACTACTTTTTGGAATCTTTTTGAAGAAACATTTCATGAAACTTTGAGGTTACCCTATGAGTTCATCAAGAGATAGTGGCGTTTAAAGTTCTTTGAACTCTTCAATTGCCGTGACCTTTTCTCTACATTTAGGATATAGAGCCCTAAGAAACACCCTTACCTAATTCTTGCTAGTGAGTTATCTTCATCAAGGGCTTTTAGGACTAGTAATAATAGTATTGAAATCTAGCAAAAGCAGCTATTTATAGGTGTTCGTCTTGGAAATGATGAAATGTTCTATTGTTGAACCAAAATGTTCGATCTTATTATCTTTGACTTGACTATTACCTTGGTGGTGGTGATTAACAATGTTTCTTCCAAATTTATTTGCCGTATTTACAGCATGAAAATTCTTTCATGTCGTCTTAGTTCTAGGCAATGCATTATAAATAACCATTTTGCTTCGTTATTTTTTGCAAGTCTCTCATTTAAGATCATCACTTGTTTTTTAAAACGGATTAACTCATCTATTTGGTTTCTGGATTTTATTCAATAGTGAAATCCACCCGTTGGTAAATACACAGCCAAAGAACCGACAGATCTTTAGATTTAACATATGTTTCGAATCTATTTTTCCAATAAATAAAACTATCACTTTCAAAAAGTGGTGGTCTTTGCATAGATTGCCCTTGTAGATATGTTTCAGGATTCTTAGATCGATCAAGCATTTAACTTATAGTATATTTTAAAAATCTTGGTGACCTTAGTCCGATTACCAATTGTGGAAACTAGAAGGGGTGTATAGTTTACAGGTGCGTTTTTGTTTTAAACAGTTAGCTTCATAAATATATAGATTCGTGTTTATGTTTAACAATTCATAATATGAACAAACAATATAACAATTTAAACTAAAGCTAAATAATAATGACAATAATATGAAGAGATAAGGAAATGAACAATCAAACAAAGATGCCAAGATTTTATAGTGGTTCGGCTACGAAGCACCTCTTCGCTATACTCCACTCCCCGAGTATTCCTACTCGAGATTTCCTCTATGTAAATAAGCTCCCTTTAGGCGGGAGAAAGTCCGGTTACACGTCGCTTACGTTATTTTCCGACACTAAGCTAAATGTCGAGTCCTAATCTTAGCTAGAACCAATCTACCACTTCACAATCAATACCACAAATCACTAGACTACACTATCGGATTTACACACAAATCGAATCTCACACAAATACACAAAGATAATTACAAGAGATATTTGGTTACTTAGAAGAAGGGAGGAGAGATCTCTAAATAACAATTCGTTTCTTGGCGAATACGAGTGTTCTTCTCTTGCACTTGAATGAGAGGAAGAGATTAAATCACTTGAAGCAAGATCTAGAATGTTAGTGATCACAGAGGGGGGGCATTTAGAGAGGGAAAAAAGATTTTTAGAAAGGAGAAAGTTTATCTAAAAAATTTCGTGCAAATAGGTATGGTTTTCTAAAAGGAATGGAGCAATTTTTATTAGGCAGGAAAATCCACGGTCTACTGGGGCGGTCCCGACGGTTTCAGATATATTAGGGGCGACCCAAAGTAGACTCGCTCCCTTTTTGTGTCTTTTTTGTGGGGAAAGGTTGTTTCTGGTATGGAACCTTTTGTTATTTTGGGGGGTAAAATTCGGCGCTATGTTTAAATTTTAAGTTTTTAATTAAAACTATTCTTTTATTTAGAAAATTGTATAATTAAGTTTTGTTGGAAATTCTTTTGTAAATAATATGATGGATAAAGAAAATATTTTCTTGATCACTAATCATGCTTAATGATTTGCTTATTTTCATACTTATGTGTTTACTAATATATAGAAATGGAATTTTACGATTAATAAAGTTGTAAAACGTTATTTTTAGACGTAAAACGTTTTTATATTTTTTTAGTATTAAAACGTTGAGAGGTTGAAAATATAAATAAACGTTTTTGAGACATATTGTATTAAAATTTAGCAAACAGGTGAAGAACGTATTCTTCATAATCAACCCCGTAGGTTTGAGTAAAACCCTTTGCTACTAGACGAGCTTTATAGGTGTGTACAATGCCATCCATGTCAGTCTTTTTCTTAAAAAGCCATTTGCTCCCAACAATCTTACAATTAGGAGGAAGATCAACCAAACACCAGACTTGATTATCTTTCATGGATTGTATTTCCGCATTCATAGCATCGATACACTTATCAGATTTCGGATCTAATATTGCAGCTTTATAGTTATTGGGTTCATTAAGATCCCCTAAACTATGCTCCTCTACTTCTACATTTAGACATAAGCGATTGGGAGCTCGATGTGTCCTTGCGGACCTACGAAGGGGGAACGATAGACACTAAAGCCATACAAACCAATAAAAGCATCCTCTTGAGGTGGTTCAAAACCTTCAACCTCCATAGGAATTTTGCTAGTGTTTTCAGAAGGTGATGTATCTTTATCTTGAATTTCTTCAAGTTCTTCGGCCCTCCCACTGACTTTTTGAGATATAAGATTTTTCTCTAAGAACTTAGCATACCTCACAATAACTATTTTGTTTTCAGGTGAGAAGTAGAAATAGTAACACATCGTTTCCTTTAGGTGTCCTTTAAAGATACACTTAACAGATCTTTGTTAGAGTTTGTCAGGCGTATCTCGCTTCACAAGCGCCTCACATCCCCAGACCTTTAAGTAAGACAAGTTAGGAACTTTTACATACCATAATTCATATGGTGTCTTATCAACCTTTTTGATTGGAACCATATTGAGAATGAGTGTAGCAGTCTTCTAGCAGCATAAATCCAAAAGGATACGCCAGAGTTGTAAGATTCATTATTGATCGAACCATGTCTAACAAAGTATGATTCCTTCTTTCAGACACCCTATTATGTTGTGGTGTATATGGAGGTGTAAGCTGTTGAACAATTCCACAAGCTATGAGATAATCTTTAAAGTCTTGACTAATGTATTCATCTCCTCGATCCTGTTCGAGTGCCTTATAGTCTTGCGAGTGGATTTCCTACTTCTTCTTAAACAACTTGGAACGTTCAAAAAAACTTCATGTTTATGTTTAATTAAATACATATAATCATAACGACTATAATCATCCATAAAGGTAATCAAGTAGCTATCATTATAAATAGAATTAACATTTGACACAAGATTAAGCATATCAATTTTATAAATACCATCACTCAGAATAGTATTAAAATAAAGAACATTATTCTTAGAAATTGAAATTTCATAATCTGTAAAACATTGGATAAAACCATTGTCAACTAAATGAGAAACTGAAACAACACCTCTAGTTATAGAAGGTACATAATGGCAATTGTCTAAACAAATCACTAGGCCACTAGGTAAAACTAAGTTATCACTTCCAATGGCGTTCGTCCAATAGCTTCTACTTATGCACGAACGCCATTGCCTACACACAAATAGAGAGCTCCTTGTTTTAGCTTTCTTTCCCCTCTAAGACCATGTTTTGTGTTACAAATATGAGTACCACAACTAGTGTCATAACCTCAGGATTTATTTAGGGATAACAGTAAATTATTCTATAGTGAAGTACCTGAAGAACTAGTAGTGCCAACTTGCTTTTTCTTCCGAATCAACTCAGCAGGTAAGAGGACAATTGCCTATTACAATTGCACCACATCTTGTAGTGGTGGCAGTCATCTCTTTTTGCGGGTGCTCTTTAGCAGAAGGGTTTAGGGTTATTTAGGCTTAGGGATATAACTTTTATCCTTTCATTTGCCTTTTCCTTTACCTTTACCTTTAGCATTAAGCGATTTTTTATTGGCTTTCTGGATTCTACCACCTTGAATAGCCATTAGTTGTGGTGTAGCAGCCTTTTTAGGTAAACCTTTCTCATACTCAATAAGCAGAGCATGTAGTTGACCAATTGTCTTCCCTATGTTATGCATATTGTAGTTCCTTACAAATCCATCAAAGTTACTAGTGAGACCATGATTAGACCAACACTAAGATCTTGTGGAAAGCCACAAAACCAAGACGTTCCATTGCGCATATAAATCTTCATCTTAATAACATATGGCCAACTAGTTTCAGTCCTATTGTTTGAAAGATGGAAAGTTTGAATTAGGTCAAACCTTTCCTAACTAGCTTTGTTGCCCAAATATGGATTATAGCTCTGAAGATATTCATA
Organism: Tanacetum coccineum; assembly: GCA_026074375.1. Taxonomy (NCBI): domain Eukaryota; kingdom Viridiplantae; phylum Streptophyta; class Magnoliopsida; order Asterales; family Asteraceae; genus Tanacetum; species Tanacetum coccineum. The sequence continues at coordinate 17,705 of BQNB010006811.1, forward strand.
TGGTGAGGAGTTTTCAAACTGTCTATGTCGTTAGGGAGGCATAACTTTCGAGCATAAGACAAGCTACTTCATTATTGTAGCTATAAACGCATTCCACTACGACAAAAACTTGAGAAGTAGAATCGCAGGTGAGCAGGGGAAATAGGTTGTTCAATGACAAACAGTTTCTTTGCAACTCTCAAGACCAGCTTAAGTGAACAAAACCAATCATTAAAATTTGTTCTAGAAAGTTTTTCTCTTTCAAACATCGACCTGAACGCCGAATGGTTTACGTTTTAGATAGGTAGTGCCATCTGCAAAACATATTAAGTTCAAGATTTTAGTATTTTCAATAATACTCCTTGAAGAAAGTTAACTACCCATGTTTAAATATATAAACAATTAATTTTCTAAGGCCTAGGATCTAACTTGACATAATACCTCACATAGTTAATCTGTAGCAATGGTGTATTTAAAGGTAAATAACGATCAATAATTGCCACGGTGCAATTCCTAGAACATTATGGGACTTACTTTATTACATTAATATGCTAGTAAGTATGTTTTATCACATCTATTCCTTGAGCATAAGGTCTCACCAGCTTACCTCAATTAAGTCGTCTAATCAAAAACTGTAATTATGTAACACCAACGTCTCACGAAAAGTGTATAATCACCTTGGGTTTGCAATCTAACTGCGTCTCACAGGCAAATGCAAGTGTTTTTACAAATTGGATGGCAACAACTTATCTCTTTTAAAAGGTTTTTTTTATTTGCGTGGGACATAATATGTACGAAGAAGCATGCAGTAAATCTTTGTAATCATAAATTTTTAATAAATACATTACTCAATTAAGTTATTATTACGGTTATCACTTATTTTCTATATCATCTCATGTTATTAAATAGTGTTACCTTAATAATTGACGATTCAAGTGTTTTCAAAATCTAAAGAATTATTATTTTATCGCAGGAAAAGATCTAAAGAATGATTAAAAAATCATTCATAACCTAGACATTCCGCTTCCGCTAAATAATTGCAAGATATCAAGGATTTAAAGAGTATATAAACCACAAACCCTTGGTGATATGCCTTGCAAATAAATAGTACTTTTGCAAATTTCGTCATTGATAAAATTAAATCTTTGATTTAAAACACATTATAAACTTATTAAATTACAAGTATCGTTGTGGGAAGTTAAGGTATGAGCCCTAACATTATAGATAACCACACCCGAGTGACTCATAAGACTTTGCAATTAATAGTTTATAATAAATCTTATTTCATAGGTATTAGTCATGTTTATATTTTTTTTTTGAAAAAACCCTTTTGTTTTTACACATGTCAAAACTTCTAAAAACAAATAAAATTATGAACTACTACTTCACATAATCCATCTTATTTTAAATACCACTTAAAAAAATTCAACACATGCAAATATTAACGATGATCCTAATTATCAAATAACTAAACTATGTATTTATATAAGGCTCCTTCTTCTAATGAATCTGGCCACATCCATCGATATAATCGATGTACGTAAAGCCATATATAAATGTTTCACCACATAGCATATAAAAGTTGTTTGAATAATTCATTCGACTTTAGGCCCTGTCCGAACATATCTAGGTTCTTCCCTAGCATTTGCAGTAAACTACAAAGTTGTAGCTTACTGAGTTGTGGATCTACAATAAAATTTTCAAATTTTTTTGACTTACGATGAATATTTTACGAATATTTTAGTAACAATGTGTCAAACAATCCGAAAAACTAAAAAAACTCAACTTTTATGTTCTAATCATCGAATTTGCATGTCAAACAATTAACAATTAACAATTAACCGAGAATCATATCATATATCAATCAATGATAAACTTGCATGTGTTTATCACGGAATACAAATTAACTATTAATTAAAACCCGATCAATTAACAAATTAAACTATCGAATTTAATACATAAAATTTTATACAACCTAGGGTTTTCTTCTTAAATTTTCACAATTTTACTCCACTATAAAGATTATCATTTTATAAGTTATAAAATGCCCAAAGGCTTAAAGTAATTAATCAAGAATCTAATTTGTCATAATGACACATCTTTGTAATTACAATTTCTATAACATGGCTCTGATACCACTGTTACGGATTTTAACAACTATTGACAACGTAGGAAATCATGAGTAGCGCAAAATTATCTCTATCACGTATAGAATACTATTAATTAACAATGGATCAAGAACGTATACCTTTTTGCAAATAACGTAACCCACCGTCTTGAAATGACGCGTGGTGTTAAATCGAATAGCCTCGCAATAACCACCCAAGATCTAAGGTAAGATCTCTCTACTTAAACACACCACAATACGTTCGTAGCAAACAATTATGTATGCTAGTACTAGTAGTGATAAAGCAAACCAAATATCTTTGACTCTTGAATCAATCAGCATGAAAACCCGAAAGGGTTGTTTGGATTGATCGAACACAAACCAAAAACCCCTTAGGGTTTGTTTCGATCGTATAAGTTAAAGGAGAGTGAGAAGAGAGATTTAAGGATTTAGGTTTTCAAGTTATCTAAATAATGATCCCCTAGATCTCTTTATATAGGCATGCAACCTGGCTTGCAAGTTAGGCAATTCCACCTTCTCTTGGAGATTAGGAAACTAATTGACTAAGGCAAAAAAGAAATAATTCCTCACACTTTCCTTTTCTCCATAATTGCATATTAGTCCCTTGTTTAACTATTAACGACTAATAAACTTCCCAGTAAATATATAATAATATTACTCTCGTTTATGGCTTATTCATCTTATAATTTTATTACATTTAATATATTTCATTATTAATTGTTTTACGTATTAACTGCGTGCATCCTCTGTAGGCTCGAATATATTTCTCGGACATATATTATTTTACATGGACATATTCCAACAGTAGCTTCGTCATCACAGTCTGAATCATATGCATCAACATGGTCTGCCTTGAAATCTGATGTTGTCTGTAACTGAAGATCATCACAGTCTTCTATTTCTTCTAATCTATCAGCAAAAAATCTTGTTGATCTTCATGTTACAAAACTTTAGCTTCTTGTGCTTGAGCAAGTAGCATCTTCTCTTTAAACCATTCTGAACCTTTCACCCTCTTCTTTGCACGTCTACACTGCTTAGCATATGACTTCCACCCCATACAATTGTCAACACCAGATTTTCCCTTGTGTTGATTTCGTTTGCCTCTCCAACACTATTTGTGTAACCCTTGTTTCCCATAGCTTGACTCGTTCAGTATTAACCGCCATAACCCTAAGATTGTACTTCTTGAACATCCTGAACCGTAACTTGGCCATTTTGAATTGTTGCTTGAGTTCTTGGATTAGACGAAGTTCTAAGTTGGTTGTCTGTGGGTGGATATCTTGAGCTAATAGTTGAACTGAGAAACAACATAGCTTTGTTGAGACTAGTTATTGGATCATCAGTTAGAAGAAATGATGGTACAAAATTAAGGTGCACGACGGCATCAGAAATGGTGATGTTATAGAGGGCGGGGTGTGGTCTTTTTGGTGTTTTGGACAAATACTACTGATGTGCAAACATGATTTTTTTTGCATGTTTGAGCTTAACGGCTTGAGACACCTTGTTTAGCCTAAATATTAAAGTCAAACAAAGGAAGGCTCGTTTCAAGTTCAAGACCTCGGCTTCGGGGAGATTGTTAGCATCAAAATATTGAGTCTACACGGAAGCTCGGTCACTCTACGAGGAAGCTGGGGTCTTTATTTTAATATATGTTGTAATAGGTAGTTCCGGGTATCAGGCCGATTATTAATTAATATGTATGCATTGCGGCTTTAGCCCAAGTTATCTCGAGCCGGCCAGAAAAAACTACTCGGCCCATAAGCTTAATGAAGTCGGCTCAAAGTTAGGTATTAAATTCCCTCTCCAAGTGTGGAGAGGATGTTAGTTCTTATTTATTTTTCATACATTTGCTTGAATTAACCATCTCTTTTTCTCTCTACATCTCTCTACTTTTCTTCCTTTTCTCTTATATTATTTTCTAGTGTTCAACAATGGTGAAGTGAAGTGATTTTTGGGGGGGGGGTGGGGGGGGGGGGGGGTGGGTGTGGGGGGGGGGGGGGGGGGGGGGGGGGGGGGGGTGGGGGGGGGGGGGGGGGGGGGGGGGGGTTGGGGGGGAGGTGGTGGGGAGGGGGGTGGGGGGTGGGGGGGTGGAGGGGGGGGGGGGAGGGGGGGTGGGGGTGGGGGGGGGGGGGGGGGGGAGGGGGGGGGGGGGGGGGGGGGGGGGGGGGGGGGGGGTGGGTGGGGGGGGGGGGGGGGGGGGTGGGTGGTGGGGGGTGGGGGGTGGTGTCGGGGGGGGGGGGGGGTTTGGGGGGGGTGGGTGGGGGGGGGGGGGGGGGGGGTGGGGGGGGGGGGGGGGGTGGGGTGGGGGGGGGGGGGGGGAGGTGGGGGGGGGGGGGGGGGGGGGGGGGCGGGCGGTGGGGGGGGGAGGGTGTTGGTTGGTGGTGGGGGGGAGTGTGGGGGGGTGGGGGTGGGGGGGGGTGGGTGGGTGGCGGGGGGGATGGGTGTTTTAGGGGGGGGTGGGGGTGGGGTGGGGGGGGGTGGGGGGGGGGGGGGGAGGGGGGGGTGTGGGGGGGGGGGGTGGGGGGTGGGGGGGGGGGGGGGGGGGGGTGGGGGGGGGGGGTGGGGGGGGTGGAGGGGGGGGTGGGGGGGAGGGGGGGGGGGGGGGGGGGGGGGGGGGTGGGGGGGGGGGGGGGGGGGGGGGGGGGGGGGGGGGGGGGGGGGGGGGGGGGGGGGGGGGGGGGGGTGGGGGTGGGGGGGGGGGGGGGGGGGGTGGTGAGGTGGGGGGGGGGGGGGGGGGGGGGGGGTTGGGGGTTCCTTACAATTGGTATCACTTCGCCTCGGTAGTTTAGTGTTTTTGTTGTGAGCTCTATTCGAGCTTATTGCGTTCGGCTATATTTTTTCTTCTTTTCTTTTAGTTCCTTATTTGATTAAACATCATATTTTTTTAAAACCATATTTGCATATAGTTAAAACATTCGTGGGTTATCATAACTGGGCTTCCATTCTATTTGTTACTTTCTGATTTGGCTTTGGTAAGTTACTCCATTTCGTCAACTGTGTGCTTATGGTTTAAAAAGTTACTATCATGGGATTCTTGCAATACGTTTTTGTTGTGGTGTTAGCATCTCATTTGTCCGCTTACTTAGAGAGTATTTGACGTCCATTTTATTTGCTTATTTTTTCTCTTTCTTCCTAGCTTATTTGCTTATCACGTGAGCTTAGATCAAGTTATAAGGGTCACATCTTAAGTTTAGCTTATTTTGTTATCTTTGAATCGTTTGCTTATTTGTCCTTGTGAGCTTTAAACGTCTTCTTCGAAATTGTCGCATCTTATTTGTCTAGCTTTTCGTGGCTTATCTTTGTATTCAACTCAGCTTATTTAAGCTTTTTTGGGCTTATTCTCGTGGTCATCAAGCTTATTTGTTCACATGGCTTAAAAGAGCTTATAAGACGAAGCTTATTCTTAAGTTTTTTCTTGTTGGCCTATATCTCACACGGTTTCAAGATAAGAACAAGGACAATTTGTTGGTTTGTGTTATGGTCCAAAACTGGTTCTTGTTTGGTTTCTGTAAAAGACAAAAGACAAGCACAATGTACGTTTTGGTTTTTTTTTTGTGCAAGGCGAATTAATCTTTTGAACTCAAGGCGAATTAAGCATTTTGTGGAGGCGAATTAATCCAAAGGTGAAGGCGAATTAATCCTTGTGTGAGGCGAATTAATCCACAAGTGTGAGGCGAAAACAGTTTGTGAAAGGCGAACTAAACTTTTTGTGCTAGGCGAATTAAACCAAAACATTAAGGCGAAGTAAACGTTTTTTTTTAAAGGCGAAGTAAACAAATTTGAAAGGAGAAGTAATCGTTTTTCAAAGGCGAAGTAAACAAATTTGAGAGGATTCGAATTAAACATTTGTGAGGCGAATTAATCCATAATCAGTAGGCGAATTATGCATTTGAATGAAGGCGGATTAATCTATAACTGAAGCGAATTAATTTTTCTGTAGAAGACGAATTATACCACGTTTTGGATTTTGGTTTTTGAGCTCTCGGTTAAATCATGAGTCTTCTACACCATTCACTACATGTAATCCTTTTATGGATCATCGTGGTGTGTTTATATTTTACGACGATAGCCGCTACAAGTTCGCGCAGACAAATCATTCATTCGTTGCATTTTTCTATTTTAAACGTAGAACATAACAAAATGAAGGGAAATTTTTTTATTTTAAACTAAAATCCCAAATTGGCACATGCAGTCCTTGAACTCAAAGAAAATTTCAATATTAGTCCTTTCCTTGGTTATTAACCCTCATAGTTGAAATTGTTTTGCACCGTTAGTCCTTAGCTCTTATAATTATGCCATTAGTCCTCCAAAGTAAACCATTATTGCACCGTTAGTCCTTCCAACTTCAATTAACAATTGTGAAGCATTAAGCTTGGATTGCAATTACACCGTTAGTCCTTGTTTTTGTTTTAATCAACCGTTAATCATTTTAAATTGAAAGTGTGGTAACCGTTCATCGTTTTAAGCTCATCAATCGTTAACAAAAGCTCAAGTTGTCTTCAACATACCAACAACGATTTCCTACATCAAATCACAACAATTAATCATTCTTTTTGTTTTCTTCTTGACTTTAGTGTGTAAATCTCTGGTAAATGATTATTCTTTTCTTCAGTTTAAATCATAGATTTGTAAAATCTCGTGAATGTTTATTGAACACAATCACAACAACAATCACTTTACCTACTTAAGATCCTACCAATCATTTTCACTTCATAATTTAACAAATCATTCATCATGACTACTCCAATCATAACTTCCACAACCGACAGTCAAATGCATAACAACATCATGGCAGCTGGATTAAGAGATCGTCCACCAATGCTTGCAACGGGAAGATATGCTCAATGGCAATCACGTTTCCTAAGATACATTGATACAAGACCAAATGGTGATGCCTTGAGGAAATGCATTCTCGAAGGTCCATACAAGCTCACTACTGTCACAATCCCAGCTGTACCTGCAACAGATGATACTCCAGTAGTTCTAGAACGAACAGCAGTTGAGACACTCTTGACTATGTCTCCTGAAAACAAAGCTCATTATGAATCAAAAAAGGAAGCAATCCATTTGCTATTGACTGGAATTGGGGATGAAATCTACTCAACTGTTGATGCTTGCAAGACAGCTCATGAAATGTGGATAGCTATTGAAAGGCTACAACAAGGTGAATCTCTCAACATTCAAGATGTCAAGACTAATTTGTTTTGGGAGTTTGGAAAATTCACTTCTCATGATGGAGAGTCCATGGAGTCATACTACTCCAGATTTTACAAGATGATGAATGAAATGATAAGAAACAACTTGACAGTTGCTACGATGCAAGTCAATGTTCAGTTTCTTCAACAACTTCAACCAGAATGGTCAAGGTTTGTGACAATTGTCAAGCAACAACACGACTTGGATACAGTCTCATATCACAAGCTCTTTGACGTTCTGAAATAGTATCAAAAGGAAGTTAATGAAATCCACACTGAGAGAATAGCCAAGAATTAGCACTTGTTACTGCAGCTTCACCATATCCAGATCCTTATTATCAAGCATCAAAATCTCACAAATCATTTACACCACAATCAAAACAATCATTTTTCACCAGATCTAATGCATCTACCAAATTCAAAGGCAAAGAGATAGCCAAACCAATCACACCTCCATCTAAACAAGCTCAGAAAGATAAGGATATACAGAAAAACTTGGCACTCATTGGAAAGTACTTCAAAAAGATCTACAAACCTACCAACAATAACCTCGGAACTTCTTCAAACTCTAAAAACAAGAATGTGGATACTTCTCTAAGGTACAAGAATGACAATCAGACTGGGCAGTTTAGGAATCAGAGGACAGTGATTGTTGCTAGGGCTAGGGAGACTGTAGGCAGTCAGGTAGTGCAGCAGACTGGGATACAGTGTTTCAATTGCAAGGAATTTGGTCATTTCGCTAAGGAATGCAGGAAACCAAAAAGGGTGAAAGACTCCACGTATCACAAGGAAAAGATGTTGTTGTGCAAACAAGCTGAGAAAGGTGTTCCATTACAAGCAAAGCAATCTGATTGGCTAGCAGACACGGATGAAGAGATTGATGAACAAGAATTAGAAGCACATTACATATTTATGGCAAAGATCCAAGAGGTTCCTACTGCAGACTCGAGAACTGATACTGAGCCATTGGAACAGGTACAATTCGATGCTGAAAATAATGTGTTTGCCAATGAAAGACAGCATTCTGAGCAACTTGAATCCATTAGTAACACATGTGTAGTGGAAAAGGTTGATAGTAATGTCATTCCTGATTCACCGGATATGTGTGATAATGATATTCAGACTGACCAAAATGCTGAAGATGAGCGTGCTGCGCTTGCAAATTTAATTGTAAATTTAAAACTTGATGTTGATGAAAATAAAAAGATTCAAAAGCAATTAAAGAAAGCAAACACATCACTTTCTCATGAATTGAAAGAGTGCAAATCTATTCTTGCGAAAACTAGTAGAACTCTAGGGGAGTCTAATAGTATTCGGGATAGTTGTCTAATTGAATTTCAAAATAAAAAGACTGAGCTTGAGACGTACAAGACCTTAAATGATAGTGGATTATGAAAACTTGAACGTAAGTTAAATGGAACTCTAGGATTATTAGCTCAAAAAGAAATTGACATAAAAGAAGGTTTAAAACTTAAAGCCTATGAAATTTCAGTTGTCAAAGAGAAACACGATGAGTTAGTCAACAGAGTCTTTTAACAAAGTCACATTACGAAGGTCTTGTCAAAGATAAAACCAAGGTAATAACGGATTTGAAACTTAAGGAAGAAAAAGACATTGACAAAATAATTTTAATGGAAAAACAATTAAAGTTTTTTAATGAAATTGTTTATAAAAGGAATCAGTCAATCCAAACCATTCATATGTTAGCTCCTAAAGGCCCAACATTCAATGGTAGACCAACCCTTGCAAATCCAATGTATCTCAATAAAGCTCAATCTAAAAAGCCATGTTTATATGAGATCCCATATGACACATCTGATCCTGCAAATAGATTCGTCCCTGATAGGGAAGAGACCCTGACTCTTGAAAAAAAGAGTCGATCAAAATTGAATAAAGACTTAGTGAGACCTTATGATTACACAAAACAAAATAGTCTTTATAAAATTTTTAAATCAGTGTCACAGGAATATCATGAACAGTTGGCCCATGCAAATGAAGTAAGAAAAAAAATGTGGAGAAAATCTTTTGTGAAATCTAAACCAAAAATTTTCAAAAACATAGGTTTCTTACCTACTTCTAAATCAATTAGTAAAAGTAGACAAGCTTATAATGTAATTCCAAATCCAATAAGCAAAAGTAAGACAAGCAGATTAATGTCCATGACAATAAAACAAATCATCTTAGAGAACGTGTCGATCAAGCTTGGGTTGAAACCATTCTAAATTCATTTTAAAATGCACCAACTTGCACAATTGATATGGAAAATCCTAATTAACACCATGTAATATGCCTCTTAGCCCTACAACAAATGATAGTTTCCTCGCATTTGGTTCATAAGAACTTAAGCAAGAGATCATGCCGAATTTAAAAGTACGTTGAACTCCCTTGAAAAAGAAATTGACAACTTGAATCTGAAAAAGCAGAATTCTCAATAAACAAGAAGTATGATATGAATCCTGCAAGAAAATGTGTATCTAAGATGTTTTATTGTTCTTATTTGCCTACGATTTCTTGATTTAAATATGCGCACAAACAAAACACCAACTGAGTTGAGTTGCAATGCTTATATCTTCATAAAGTCAAAGAATGTGAATGGTCTTCACAAAAGCTTTGTCGAAAACAAAACATGAATTTGTATAGTAAAGAAGTTAATAACTTCGAGCTATTTTATGAAGTTTTGCTAAATTAAAAAACATCATGATTTCTCTGGAAACTGCTTTACAACAAATGTCAAAGAACAAAGAAAAATGACATTGTTTGCAAAGAAAAAGCGTCAAAAAAAAACCGTATTTCTAACTAAACAAGAACGTGAACAATATTTTGAAATACAAGATTTGAAAGCTAATATTGCCAAGACAAGGACAATGCCAAATGTGAGTTAAAGAAAACTCATTGAGAAATGCAAAGGAAAATTTTTCTTATGGAAACTAAGCTTTGATAAGCTATCTGTATGTTTGAAAACCACATGTTCAAAGGAATTCCCAAAACTAAATCAGCTTTCTAGGTATACCAACCGGCCCCTTTTTTCTTGCCCTTTTTCAGATTCTCATCAGATAAAACATTTTTCAAAGACAAGTCCGTTCCAAAAACTAATGTTCAAGATTTATCAAAACCATCATACACAAATTTGCCTCAAACATCAAGAAAGCTGTAAGTAACACAAATTGATTAAACAAGGCAGTATAAAATTGACACTAGTACAACACAAACAAAGCACACACAGATCCTCAGAACGCTCTAGGAATACTAAATCCTTTCGCATTCTACATCTACATGATGAAGTTCACAAAAACTACGTTAGTTAGCAGACCACAGCTTAGGATCACTAACAATGAAAGAGTAAGTCTGCCAAACAAAGTCACGGTGAAGGAATAAAAAGACTGAAGTAGAATAAAACCACCACTAGGAATTCTAGTATTTCTAGTATTCCTAGTATTCTAATAAAAACAAAGTCTCTGTACCTACGTATAATGACAGTTTTAAAATCCCAACTTCTGAATTTTAATGTTTTTGGCTACGTTGTTAAAGAAATGTGTGTTTAATTTCGAATCATGATGCCTGTTTTTACTAAATACAAGACTGACTGAAACAATGCTAAACTAAGAAGCCTACTAGTGCCTATTAGACGAGAAAACCCAACAAATCTAGCGAAACCAATCTGTTGTAATAATATACCCCCTAGAGAAAACAGTTGCATCAGCAATCACTTACTTCATGATAACCCAGAGCTATACTATAGCTGTTGTATGCGACAATCTAGTCAGGCATGGAAATTGGTGGATAGAAACAACCATCCCCATCAGGATAAAAAAAGGATGGGTTATCCTAAGACAAAAAAACAAAAACAAAAATGGGTTGCCTAAAGTTAGGGATGGAGAATGTGCAAAAGAGTATAGTTATTGCCATAGATTAAGACATCTAGGATAAACCTAAGATGTATTGAAACTTCCGCCAATACTGTAGGATCTTCAATTTGTCATGTATTTCCATCATCCACTAAATCCTCTTGTAGATTGTATAACTCATCCTATTCATTGTTGACTCTGGATGCACAAAGCACATGACGGGCAATCTATCAATTTCTGTGCAAATTTGTTGAAAAAATCATGGTACCGTTCTTTGGCATGATCACTTTGCTCTAATTATTGGTTAATAGAGATTTGGGTCAAGGAAATTAATCATGACACAGGGTTTACTTATGTTCGAAGGCCTCAATCACAATCTCTGTCGCTCTACAGATGGATCAATTTATGTGATGCGGATTTGGAGGATGCTTTTTGGAAATCTTACGTGTTTTGTTAAGCTCTTCAAGGAAACAGATTTAACTCACCTGTATTTCGTAGATTCTGATCTCTATACAATTTCTTAATTTCTCTTCAAGAAACAACTTCATCAACTCCAATCTGGTCTCATGGCTAATGCCCTCACCAACTCAAGCAGGTTATGTCAATCTGAAGACTTTCTCATCTTAACTTCGATTACATTAACCTGCTTTCAAAGAAAGATGTCGTGATTGGTTTACCAAAGTTGAAATACGTCAAGGATCCACTAATGTTCCTGCTTGTTGAAGTAGTAAAAGCAAAACGAATTCATTCAAGATAAAGACTGTCCAGATTCATAGAGCACGGTTAAAAAATGCTTCATCATATGGACTTATGTGGTCAAGGCGGGTTGCTAGCTAAATAGGCAAGAAATAATTCTGGTAGATTATAGAAGACTACTCCAATACACTTGGACTCATATTTCTAAAACAGGATCCAAGATGAAACACCAGAAGTTTTAAAAAGAGTATTCTCACAATGATTCAACAAAATCTTCAAGCCCTATAATTCTCTATTCGAATGAACAGAGTCCAGAGTATCTTAAAAAAAAACAAAACGACTCTTACATGCCAATCTTCAAAGAAGAAGAGAAATGAGCATCAAACTTCTACTCCTCTCAAACACCTGAACAGATGGGGGCGTTTGGTCGAAAGACAAAACCGTCGCACTAGTTGAGGCTGCTCGATGACGATGCCATTCAACCGTCTAAACTTTCTTTGTTTTCTTATTTTGGGCTGAAGCAATGCAACCGCAAGCTATACTTAAAATAGATCTATCATCCAATCCCGCTACATGAGAAAAATTTGACATATCACATCATCAATGACAAGGAAACCTTAATTAAACACCTTCACGACATCTTGTTTCACTTGTTACCGTAAACAAGAGATGGTGAAAATTTGGATAAGATAAAAGAAAAAGGGGATCCGTGCATTTTTGGTGGGATACTCCACTCAGCACTACTAAAGGGATATCGTGTTTACAAAAACAAGAGAACAAAATTAAATAGTTGAAATCTATACATCTCACTCAGGTTTAAAAATGAGATCAATAGTATATTTAAGGACCCCTGTTGCTAATGACACTTCAGGCCTCGTTCCTCAACAACAAAAGGAGTCAGATTATGTCAACTCTAACCCCGTCCCCCAACTACAACATGTTTCTCCTTCAGCAGTTACAACAGTTCCGTCACAACAAGAGTTGGATCTTCTATTTGGACCTTTGTATGATGAATTTTTCAATACGGGTACTTCTAGTGTCAACAAGTCTTCTTCTCCCACCGATAATTCTATACAACAAGACACACCACCTACAATGAATATTCACCCTACAACAGAATCAACAACTCCAACTACAACTGTTCATGCTGAGGAAAACAACGATAATCAAGCAGAAGATGCACATTTTGAACCATATGAATTTGTCAACCCATTCTGTACACCGGTACAAGAACTTGCTGAGAATCTTCCGTACAACGCAACGAAGATTAAATTCAAATATGGCCAAAACCTAAAACTCCACCTCACAATACCGAAAACCCGATGGACCAAAGAACACCAACCTGTTAACTCAAGTTCGGACGAAAATCCATCGAAGCCAGTGCAAATAAGACGCACCATTTGACATCGATCCAGAAAATGTAGTCTGTTTTGCACTCACCGTAGCGACTACTGTCATCTGAACCAAAAAAAACATTAAGGATGCACTGGCTGACTTTGCATGAGATTAGAGCAATCAATGAAGAAGCTTCACACAACATCAAACCAGTTTAAACAGACACTAATTCAGGGAAACTCGTTGACAAACCCTTGGCAAACCGTAATCAAGCTAAAGTGAGGTTATGGAAGAACAAAAGGATGAACACCCAACTGTAATTTGCTAATAAAGCACGACTTGTAGCTAAAGGTTATGCACAGGACGAGGGTTATTGGATTTTTTGAGAGAATCATTTGCTCCGAGTTGCTTCGCTTGAAGTTTATTTGGGATTTTTTGTCGCACATAGCTGCACACAAGTAATTTCCAATTTATCAGATGGACGTGAAAACATCATTTCTTATGGTCCACTAACCAGTAGGAGGTTTATGATGCCCCAAGGACCGATAGATTCGTTGATCTGATCATCCCAGAAAAGGTTATACCCCCGCTTAAGGAAAGCTCTATAATGGAATGAAACAAAAGCCTCCAAGAGCCTAAGTATTATGAACATCTTAAATTATCCTGATATCCACAGGTTTTACTAATGGTAACCATTGACAAAGAATCATAGTTACATGATAAAGATAAATGATAAATATAGCGGGAGGACATTTCTAACCTTGTGAAAATTTTTCGACGCACCCGACATTATTATATTTGGGTCCACAAACCCTCAATTTTTTCTAAACGATTTGAAAAATTAATGCAGAGTAGATTTGAGATGTCCTTAAATTGGGGGGAAATGAAATCTTTTTTTGACCCTTCAATTCCTTCCACCAATACCTCACAAGCGGACAATCTTTATCAATCAAACGAAGTCAGGCCAAGTACACTTTAGAGAAAATACTTAAAAAAAAACATGGTAATGGAAAACAAACCAAGCATTTTGTACCAAAAAACCCCAATAGCTTACGAAACCAAAATTAGAATGCATGACTTGAGTGTACACTCGTAACCAATCTAGAATACCAGTAGTAAAAATTGGTCACTCATAGAGATCCTAACATCTAGTGAGACCCAGACATAGTTGCAAGCACTATGTTATTGGTCAAGATATCAACAAGACCGACCTGAAAAACACCTCAAAGAAGGGGTTAAAAGGATCTTTCAGATACTGGTAAGAGAACATTTAACATGGTGACGTCTGGTAACCGAAAGGTCAAGCATTAAACTAACAAGCTTTTTCAGATAGCCGACCAAGGAAAGCCGGAAGCATAGATACTTTCGCAAAAGTACTTCTGGAGGAATACAAGTTCCTAGGTGATTAATTAGATCAGCGGATGTCCAAAGAAGCAAGGACTTACATCAAATTCATCAGCAGGGATGAGGCCGGTAACGTGCGTTATCTGCAAGATGTGCTCAAGTAATGGATGAGGACATAACATAAGGATTATGGCTTCACAGCACAACAAAATTCACCATTGTATTAATTGCGACTCCATCATGACAACTGAATGACCTACAACACAGCTTCCGCAACTCTGAGAAGTAATATCATGATCAAGAAAAGTGTGAGCATGCGGGTCCGAAGGTCACAAAATCACATGAAGGCAATGCTACTTAACAAGGATGATCAAGAGATTAAAGATGAAAGATGATCTCAAGGAAAACTCAAAGATCGCACAAGCCTAAGAGACAAGTCTCAAAGTTCACTACAATGTACAAAGACATCAAAGATTGAAGAATCAAAGACTTCGAGCTACAGACAGAAGGTCAATGAAGTAGAATGCTAGAATTCTGAATGTATTTTCTGGGGTGACCTCCCTTAGGGGGAGATTGTTAGGATTATGAAAAAGTCTCGGTCACCCCCGTGTATCGTTTAGTATAGCATAGCTCGTAGTTAGAAAGAATCACTTGTATATATACCCCTTCCCACCCATGGGAAGGGGTTGGTTGTTTCATTTCATGCTAATAGATTTACTTGCACTTTCTCTCTCTAGAAAGACACTTTCTCTCTCTAAGACTAATTAGCCAACCCATCATCCATTACTTGTGTTATGATCTCTTGTATACTACAATTGGTATCAGAGCACATGGGATGATTAGCTAGATTGTGTGTGCGTTTCCTTGGTTAGTTTAGATCAAAAGTGTGGTTTTAGAAAGTTTATGGTTTTATTCTTGACACTCTTTGATTCTCATGTTTGTGATGTTAAAGTTAGTGTTTTTATAGTTGTTATAACTTTCTAGGACCAAGTTGTGCAAAAGAAACCAAGTGAAAACGTTCAAAAGGGTGATTTTTAAGGGTTTTTAGGTGAAAAAGTTCGTATCTTCGTCGTTGCGTTTTGACCTTCTGTGACATTCTTGGTTGCGTTTTGGGTAAAGAAAGCATATTGCGTTTTGATCATTGCGTTTTGATCAATAGGTTGCGTTTTGATCGTTGCGTTTTGATCATTGCGTTTTGACCTGGAGGTTGCGTTTTGGTTATTGCGTTTTGGTCGTTGCGTTTTGACTACAGGTTGCGTTTTGAAGAATTTTGTTGCGTTTTGACTAGGGGATATTCTGCCCAATTTTTTAATTGGTTGCGTTTTGATCAAATCGCAACATTGCGTTTTGATAAAACCTTAAGAGTCTCCGTTGCGTTTTGACTAGAGACTCTTCGTTGCGTTTTGATAACTCTCATTGCGTTTTGAGAACATTTCATTGCGTTTTGACCCAAAACCTCACTGCCTTTTGACAAAACTTCAAACAACATTAAGTTAACGTTAACTCAACCAAACCAAATCACAATCAAACGACATATCGCCTAATCCATCAAACAATCATCACTTTTAACATACAATCACTAATCATTGATCGATCAACTTAATCATATCACAAGTAATCATTATGGCTAATCTTTCAGAGGACATCCAATGTGCCGGTTCCGATACCCGACCACCGATGCTTGATAAGGCTGACTTTGCCTCATGGCAACAACGTATAAGATTATACTGTCGGGGTAAGGATAATGGGGTGAACATCTTAAAGTCAATTGATGAAGGACCATTTCAGATGGGGACCACGCGAGGAATCATTGCTGAAGGAACGGAAGGTCCAATCAATCTAGGTCCTGAACGACCTCGAGTTTATTCGGAGCTGTCACAGGATGAGAAGGATAGGTACAATGCAGACATCCGGGCAACGAACATCATACTTCAAGGTCTCCCAAAAGATATCTACTCACTCATTAATCACTACACTGATGCTAAGGACATATGGGACAACGTGAAGATGCTGTTGGAAGGTTCGGAACTGACAAAGGAGGACCGTGAATCACAACTGTATGATGACTTTGAACACTTTCGTCAGAACAAAGGCGTGCTTAGTGTTTAAAGTACTATCAGTGTAAAGTCAAAGTACTATCAGTATAAAGTCAAAGTACTGTCAGTATAGGTCAATGTTATCTTTAATAGTCTCTTGAGTGTCTAGAAGGATTAGTATTTGGAGAAGGATAAGATATGCAGGCTGTAACGTAAGCCTAATAGGGTTAATCCTTGATTGTCTATAAAAGGATCCCTTGGAAGGCATAGTTAGGTACGTGTATGAGTACAAGGATTAGAACAAATCTTAGAAGAAGATTTGACAGTTAGTATTATTAGTGTTTAGGAATCTGCAAAGTTATGGCAGTTCAAAGGTGCTGTGATAATCAAAAATGTAATCTTTTGTTATTGTTGATGTGTTCTTATTATTTTTGTACAATTAGATTCCGCATAATTGATAATATTCATTGTCAGTGTTTCTTGGTTATTATCTTGGATTTATTCAAGGTTGTAGTATACCTTTAACAAGCTAAAGGTTCAACATATTAGAGTACATCGATCCTACAAGTGGTATCAGAGCTTGTGAGGACCTCTGATTAAGGAAGAACTTTGAAGATTGATATCTTCGCAAAACACTAAATGATGTCAGGAAGCTTGAAATGCACCCTCTGCTATCTGATCATGCACTACGTATTCCAATCATAAGAAAGGGTGAGTATGACCCTATGGTGCATGAAGATGAGACAGTATATTGCAATTACTGATCATATTCTATGGGATATAATCACCAATGGTGACCAGGCTACAACAGAACCAGCTTCTTCCTCAGGACAACCTTCTGCACCGAAAACCTTAATTGTTGTCAATGCAAGAAGAAACAATGAGAAAGCTCTCAACATATTGCTCTCTGCCAATACAGATAGACTTCTCTTGAGCTTCCATGTATGCTCAAGGATGCCAGGAGTTTGTGGGCTGGCAATAAAAGCAAGATTCTTGGGGGAAATAAGGAATCTAAGATAAGATGCAGAATATCTATTGAAAATCAGTTTGAGGACCTTTTTTGTTGGAGCCAAGAGAGAGCTAGACTCTGCATTACGAAAAGATTTAGAACATTAATAGTATGCTAGAGTTGTCATGATGCTTAGGTCATCCTTCGTGAAGATGTAATTTTAAATTTCTCAGAAGTCTACCATCTGTGGCATTTGTGGTTGCTAAAATGATTAGAGGGACACCTGGATTAGATGTAGTGGACTTTGATGATCTTTATAACAACTAAAAAGTATTATGAGCATGAGTTGAAGGGTGCTTCACGTTCAAATCTTTTTTTTGTAATTTCCTTTTCAGTAATGTAACAAGCTTTTAGATTAATGAAATTGAGTTTTTATCTGTCATAAGCTATTACTCTACTCATAAGCTCTCAATAAGCCAAAATAATAAGCCACAGTTTAATAAGCTCTACTTAAGCTCTCACAAGTCTCTAAGCTTGAGATTGAGCTAATTTGTTCATTTAATCTATCTAAATCCTAAAATCAGTCTAATTACCTTAACTGTTGGAATTTAAGCTAAATGGAAGGAGAGCTTACAATGGAAGAGCTCTCATGGACTTTTACTGGCTTATCTCTGATAAGCCAGAGCTGTTGATAAGCTCATTTGAGCACTTTAGCTTCTGTTCAGCTGAAGCTCTTTGTAAGTTTTCATTTAGATCATTTGACTTTAAATTTCTAGCTTATTGTTTGCTTACTAGCTTATTAATTTTGCTTATCTGTTTTCTAGTTGCTTATTTGTGCCTTATATTGTCTTAGTGTACTTATTAATCATGTTTGTTAATCTGTTTTTAGTTATAGGATTGTAGATCTTAGATTTTCATTGCTTGTCTTAAAAAATCATAAATACCAAAAATAAGTAGCTTAGCTTTTAGATTCTTAATTCTAGCTTAATTGATTTTGGATTTATGTTTGTTAAGCTTGTTATAAGCTATTTAAGAACTGGTACTTTAGTTTTGTTAGCTAGATTTCATTTAGTCAAGTTTTATTTAAATCTGTCATAGTTTAAGGAGTGTTTGGTTTAGTGGAGTTTGACCTTCTAAAGTCAAATGCAGTGGTTAAATGTATTTGAGCTAGTTTTATAATCACTTTAAATCAGAATAAGTTTTAAAAAGGTTTGAATAATTAGTTTGAGTTTAAAATGAATTTGTGGCTTATTATCTTTGTGTCAGCACTAGGGGAGCTTTTGCTCTTTTAGATCATTGTAATTTTTTTGATACCTAGTCTTCAAAAGGTGTAGTATTGTGCTTGTTTACGTGTTCTAACACACTCCATCAGAGAGTGAAGTGCAGGTTTTGTCCCTTAAGGACACCTGTCAATTGTGGATTTGGCCTTTGGTCAATTTGCACCAGCAGTAGTAAACAGTATTACTACTGCTACAAAAACCTTTTCATTGAATTAAGCTAGTTAAAATAAGCTTAGGGTTTTAAAATTTAGTAAGTTTATAGATTAGATATAGGTTAATATAGATTAAGTCTTGTTTTCAAATTTCTAGCTTATAATTTAGGGTAAATTAGCTTTTAAAAAGTTCATAAAAAATCTTAAAAGCCAAAAAACATTTTAAACAGTATTAACTAGTCTTAGCTTTTAAACTTAGATTTCTAGCTTATAAGTTTAGTTTTTATGGATTTGATTCATAGCTTATATGTTGATTATTAAGTTTGCAAAAGCTAAGCCTCCTGTCATAGCTTATTGAGCTTTCTATCTTATTTAGATTTTCTAGTTTTTAGTGCTTGATTCCTGAAATTTTGCCCTCTTAGATCCATAAGATTTAGACAAGCTTTAGATAGTGATTTTTAGTAAAGTTAGCTTTTTTCCACAAGTAGCTTGAGCACATTACAAAGTTATCTAGAACAGCTTTTTACGATTTGAATTTGAGCTTAAAAAGAGTTGTTTTGCAAGCTATTAAGTGAGAAGGTAGATTTTTAGCTTTTAAATAGCCACATACTGTTAACAAGCTTCTTCAAAAAACACTTTAAGAAGCCTTATTTTTAAGTTTCAGCTTATAGTGCTTTTATTAAAGTAGCTTAAAAAGTTGTCATTAACAACTTTTGTTCTTTAAGTTTTTTATAAAAACCAAAAAAAAAGTGGAGGTGGAAGTCGGGGGTGAGCAAGACTCGAACCCCCAACCTCAACACCTCAACCTTTTTATACACACACACTCCCACTCCTTACCGCTGTTCCCTTGGGTCTTTTTCGTAAGACCCTTGCACTATTAATTTCTTATACTCTTTTTAGCTTTATAAGCCCAATAAGCTGTTAAGCTTATTTCGTGGCTTATTTTATAAGCTACAATCTCGGGCTTATTTTTCCTAGGTTTTATATAGTTTAAGCTATTTTCTGTCATTTTCTAGAATTTTTAGAGTTCATTTAGTATTTTTTTTTATCATTTATTTTCATTAAAAACTTTAAAAAATCATAAAAAATAGAAAAATAATCAAAAAAAAAATATATTTTTTTAGAAAATTTTCTTTTATCCTAAAGTTCATAGGAAAATTAGTTTTGATTTCGTAGGGTCTAAATTGCAAAATTTCGTTTTCTAAAGAACGGGATTCGTTCTCATGTCCCGTCGTTTTTTTTTTTTCGTGTTTAACGCACATTTTAAACGCCGTTTTTTTGTTCTAGTTTTCTTTAAACTTACTTTTTAGTCAAATAGAGTCTAGTTTAAAAGAAAATTTTAAGTTAGGTTAATTTTTAGCAAATTAGGGTTTTGGACCTTTATTTAAGGGTCCCGTTTTGCGTTTTTAGTTAAATTTTGATTTCCCGTTATTTGTCTTTATGCTTAATTGTTAGAATTTGTTAATTTTAATTGTTAAAAGTAGTTAATCAAATCAACTATTGTTTCCCATTCAAATCATTGTCCAAACTGAATCGAGGGTATCAATTCACATTTCTTTGGGATACGACCCGGTAATCACTTGCCGGTTAAAAAACGTGTTATATTATATATATTTGTGTTTAAATTGCATTTAATCTTTGTCCTCAAGGATTATTTGTATATTTCTATAAATACTTTGATATATTATATATACGTGAAATTGTTTCGACCAAAACTCTTAAACCTACTAAATTGAGCGTAAGATTTGCCGACCGATCATTCCAATACCCTGTTGGAATAGCTGAAAATATGCTCGTTGAAGTTGGTAAATTCACCTTCCCTGCAAATTTTGTTATTCTCGAAGTGGAAGAAGATAGCAAAGTTCCTCTCATTTTTGGACGACCCTTTCTTCACACTGCTGATGCAGTAATTCGAGTTAAACAGAAACAACTCAATCTTGGAGTTGGGACTGAACGAATGATCTTTAAAATTGACTCTACCATTAAACACTCTTATTCAAATGATGATACATGTTTCAGTATCGAGGTTATTGATGAAATCTTAGAAGAAGATTTATATGCACCTCTTGACGAAGGAAGCAAAATCCTCCATTCCATCGAAGGAACCATTCTCAAAGAAGAAATCTTTTCTGAATTTGATAAATTCCAGCAAAAGTGCTGCAAAAAAAACTAACTCTGAAGGTCCCAATGAAAAGAACTGAAATTTAGAAAATCACCATCAACACAGATATAAAACAAGAACAAAGAAAAGAAATCTCCGAAAGAACCTCCTACGGGATCCTCTAACCAAACCCTTCAGCTATCGTATATAACTTCCTGATACTAGGAAATGTATATTTTGGAAGAACCATTTTTCCCCCTTTTTTTTCTTCCTGTAATCATATCATCTCAACTCTCTGCTCAAAACAAAAGCAGACTTGTATCTGTCCTTAAAAAAGATAAAGAAGCGTTTGCCTAGAAAACAACAGACATTCCTAGTATCTGCCTATCATTCTGCAAACACAAGATACAACTTCTGGATGACAAAAAGCCAGTTGTCCAAAAACAGAGAAGGTTAAATCCAAATATGAAAGAAGTTGTTAAGAAAGAAATCATGAAACTCTTGGATACCTGTATTATTTATCGAATTACCGATAGTCCTTGGGTTAGTCCTATTCACTGTGTGCCAAAGAAAGGCGGTATTACAATAGTCACAAACGAAAATGATGAAATTGTCCCAACAATAACCGTTACGGGTTTGCGAGTATGCATTGATTATCGTAAACTCAATGAAGCAACCGCAAAAGATCATTTTCCTTTGCTGTTTATGGATCAAATGTTGGAAAGACTCGCATGAAATAAATATTTCTGTTTCTTCGATGGTTTTTCTGGATATTTCCAAATTCCTATTGATCCTATGGACCAAGAAAAAACAACATTCACATGTCCCTTCGGTACATACACTTATAGGCGAATGCCTTTTGGATTATGTAATGCTCCAGCTACATTCCAAAGGTGCATGCTGACAATCTTTCATGACATGATTGAAGAATTAGTCGAAGTATTCATGGACGATTTCTTCGTCTTTGGAAACTCTTTCAAAAAATGCCTAACCAACCTTGATAAAATGCTCCAACGTTGTAAAGATGATCATCTTGTACTTAATTAGGAAAAATGTCACTTCATGGTCAAAGAAGGAATTGTGCTTGGACACAAGGTGTCTGGCGCATGACTTGAAGTCGACCAACCAAAAATCAATGTAATCTTAAAACTTCCACCCCTATCAATATCAAAGGTGTTAGAAGCTTTCTAGGACATGCCGATTTTTACCGACGATTTATAAAAGATTTCTTAAAAATTTCCCGACCTCTAACTAAGCTGCTTGAAAAAGATACTTCGTTTAAATTCAATGATGAATGTCAAAAAGCATTTGAATTATTAAAAGAGAAACTCACATGTGCTCCTGTGATCGTAAGCCCGAACTGGAATCTTCCGTTTGAACCATTAATATATAACAAGTGATTTCGAGCAGTTGGAGCTGACTTAAGCTCAAAAAAGATGGTAAAAACTTTCACCCAATCTACTTCGCAAGCAAAACTCTCAACCCAGCTCAACAAAAATACACCATAACCGAGAAAGAACTTATGGCTGTAGTTTTTGCATTTGACAAATTTAGATCCTATCTTATACTATCAAAAACTATTATTCACACTGATCACTCAGCTCTTAAAAATCCTTGTTTTTTTGTTTAAAAATAAAAAGAAATAAGATGCAAAACCCCGTCTTATGCGATGGATGTCTACTCCATCAAGAATTCGATATAGAAATCAAAGATAAAAAAGGTACAGAAAATGTTGCTATCCCGATCACATTACTTCGATTGAACAATAACAAACAATGATGATATCGAAGTTGACGACAACTTTCCTGGAGAACCCTTATGGAAATTACAATAGAGATGAACCATGAATTCGCAGACTTTTCAAACTATTGGTGGGTAAATGATAACCAAAAGGGATGACGTACCAACAAACGAACAAATTCTTCTCTAACCCCGAACACTACTTTTGGGAAGAACCCTATATTTTCAAAGTATGTTCTGACGGTATGATTAGACGCTGTGTATCTGGACCAGAAATCAGAACCATTTTAGATCTGTGTCACCATAAACCAACCGGTGGACATTATGGACCAAACGTAACCGCTAAAAGGGTCCTAGATTTAGGTTTTTACTGGCCAACAATCATAAAAGAAGCTCATACTCTAGTTCGCCTTTGCGAATCATGCCAAAAGACGGGAAATATATCAAAACGTTATGAGATGCCCTTAACCAACAACATTCAATATGGAAATTTTTTGATGAATGGGGTATTGACTTTATGTGAGGTGTAAGGGGATGGGGGGAGTGGGGGAGAAGGGGTTTGAGTGTTATGGGAGGGAAAAGAGAGAGGAGACACTAGAGCGCCACACAGATGCCCCGTCTCCTCTGTAGGTATAGGTTGAATTTATATTCCCGAACCCCCCACCCCTACTTGTAGAAAACAATCTTGTCGTTGTTGACTAATGATAACAAAAAGGGTCCGAAGCTCAAGCTATACCAACTACAGAAGCCCAGTGTTATAACTTTCCTTGAAAGAAACAGTTCAATACAAGAAGCCATTTTTGGAATGCCCAAGAGCTCTAATAAGCGATGCGAGGAACATACTTTTTGAAACAAAAAATGGAAAAGACCATGAAAAGATATGGAGTTTAGTTACCAATTACTCTACATCATTCCACCCTCAAACAAGTGACAAGTATGAAAAAAAACCCAACACCCACAAACAAAGCCCTTAAAAGAATTCTTGAAAAGACTGTTAAAGACAATCCTGCCATTTGGTCAAGAAAACTTAATGACACTCTGTGGGCTTTTCGCACTGCTTACAAAACACCAACTAGTACAACACCATACAAACAAATATATGGAAAGAATTGTCACCTACCATTTGAAAATGAACACCGTGCATACTAGGCACTTAGGAATTGCAATCCAGATCTCATCGCTGCTGGAGAAAAACAAATGTCTCAGTTACACAAATTAGACGAACTTAGACACCAAGACTATGAAAAATCCCGTCTATACAAGGCAAGAACCAAAGTCTGGCATGATAGAAAACTAAGAATGAGAAAAGTATTCAAACACGGAAACAAGGTTCTGCTTTTTCACTCAAAGTATATATTCAAACAACTGAAACTCCGATCTCGCTGGTTAGGACCATACATAGTAAAATATCAATATCCATCCGAATATGTTGAGCTATATGGAAAAGATGGAAAGACGTTTATTTTTAATGGCCATTGACTCAAACTATACCATGAAGAAGATGATTATAATGATCAAAGGGAAGCAGTCACTCCCTTCTTTCCTAAAGAATGAGCTCCAGAAGCAGGAGTCTAGCTAACGACTCTCTTAAAAATTAAGCGCTTCTCGGGAGGCAACCCGTGCTTTACTTAAGTGTGGAGGAGTCTTTCCTCCATACAACTCCATTCGTATCCTTTATTTTTCTAAACACCCCCCCCCCCAAATATTTTCTTTTTGTGTGCTTTTGTGTGTTTACTTTTATGCAGGTAATATAGCTTAAAGATTGGAAAATTATGAAGTATGCTCAAGCATAGCTCTCTCGCAGCTATATATCTCTATGCCCCAGGAAGTACCGTTTCCCTTAATTTTCCCTATTCTCTAGTTTATTAGTTATCACATTAAGGGCAATGCTCAACTTAAGTATGGAGGGGAGCCAAATAGGAAAAATTAATCATATCCCTCCATGTTTTCCTTGCCAAAATTTTTAATGCAAATCTCAAAATCAATATATGCTTTCAATATAAAAAATGCTCTTAGTAAGGCAAATCCAACCAGATTGACATTATAACTAGCACAACCTAGTCCACTAAATTGTGAGAATTATAAGCCTTAGAATATATGTTAGGATTATGAAAAAGACTCGGTCACCCCGTGTAGAATCTAGAATAGCATAGCTCGTTGTCTAATTATAAGCATATGACTAATAGTATTGGGCCGGGCCTTTAGCCCACTTGTAAGCCCATACTTAAGCCCATTGGGGCATAAACACTCATGTATATAAACCCCTTTCCAGCCATAGGAAGGGGTTGGTTGTTTATTTTATCACAAAGCTTTCATTTGGTTTTCCTCTCACTAGAAACCTTACTTGCTCTCTCTAGATAATAGCCAACCCAAGTCATTCTTAGGCTTGGTTATTATATCCAATATACTGACAATTGGTATCAAGCCCATGGATGATTAGCTAGATTGTGTGTGCGTTTCCTGTTAGTTTAGATACAAAAAGTTTGGTTTTGTGAAAGGTTTATGGTCTTATTCTGACACTCTTTGATTCTCAATGATAATGTGATGTTTAAAGTTAGTGTTTTTATAAGTTATTATAACCTTCTAGAACGAAGTTGTCAAGAAAGAAACCAAGGTAAAAAAAGTTTAAAAGGGTGATTTTTTAGGTGAAAAAGGTCGGATTTTCTTCATTGCGTTTTGACCCTTCTGAAACATTCATCGTTGCGTTTTGGTGAAGAAAGTACATTGGCGTTTTGTATTTTGTATATACTATTGTACTTCTCTGCGTTTTGTCCTATTAGAGGTAGGGTTTTGGTCGTTGCGTTTGAACCTTGAGGTTAGCATTTTTGGTGATTGATTTGATTGCAGGTTGCGTTTTTGAAGACTTTCGTTGCGTTTTGACTAGGGGAACTCTGCCCAATTATTTAATTGGTTGTGTTTTGATCAGTCTCAAAAGTTCATTTTTGCGTTTTGATCAAGTCTCAAGATTTCATTGCGTTTTGATCAAATCTCAAGATTCTTCATTGCGTTTTGACAATTCTTCACTGCGTTTTGACAAAACTTCATTGCGTTTTGATCAAATCTCAATATTCTTCATTGCCTTTTGACAAAACTTCACTGCTTTTTGCCTAAGTTTCATTATCAACATTAAGTTAACATTAATTCAACCAAACCAAATCACAATCAAACAACATATCACCTAATCCAACAAACAATCATCACTTTTAACATACAATCACTAATCATTGATCGATCAACTTAATCATATCACAAGTAATCACTATGGCTAATCTTTCAGAGGACATCCAATGTGCCGGTTCCGATACCCGACCACCTATGCTTGATAAGGCTGACTTTGCGTCATGGCAACAACGTATTCGATTATATTGTCGGGGTAAGGAGAATGGGGTAAACA
Source organism: Tanacetum coccineum (assembly GCA_026074375.1). NCBI lineage: Eukaryota > Viridiplantae > Streptophyta > Magnoliopsida > Asterales > Asteraceae > Tanacetum > Tanacetum coccineum. Next base: position 43,879 of record BQNB010006811.1, read on the forward strand.
TCTTAAAGTCAATTGATGAAGGACCATTTCAGATGGGGACCACGCGAGTAATTGTTGCTGAAGGAACTGAAGGTTCACTCAATCTGGGTCCTGAACGACCTCGAGTTTATTCGGATCTGTCACAGGATGAGAAGGATAGGTACAATGCAGACATCCGGGCAACAAACATCATACTTCAAGGTCTACCAAAAGATATCTATTCACTCATTAATCATTACACTGATGCAAAGGACATATGGGACAATGTGAAGATGCTTTTGGAAGGATCGGAATTAACAAAGGAAGACCGTGAATCACAACTGTATGATGACTTTGAACACTTTCGTCAGAACAAAGGCGAAACCATTCACGACTACTATGTCCGGTTTGCCAAGCTCATTAATGACATGCGGAACATCAAGATGACAATGTCAAAAATACAGTTGAACTCAAAGTTTGTGAATAACATGCTGCCTGAATGGGGTAGATTTGTTACAGCTGTGAAACTTAACAAAGGCTTGAAGGATTCAAACTTTGATCAACTATATGCTTACTTGAAGCAACACAAGGCACATGCCAACGAGAATAAGATGATGTTGGAACGTCTCACACAACATATAGTTGATCCTCTTGCCTTGATGTCAAATGTTTCACCTCAACGTTATCATTCTCAGTCATCAACAAATCCACCGACCACATATCATCAACCACATTCTGCTGACACCTCACAATCTGATTTGGGACTTTCTCCAACTGACAACCTAATCGAGAACCTAACCAACACACTTGCCTTACTCACCCAGTCATACAAAACCTTCCTTCCTCAAACAAACAATCAACTCAGAACCTCATCAAACCCAAGGAATCAAGCTACAGTACAAGACGACAGGGTTGTTGTTCAGAATGTTCAGGATCGACAGAACAGAGGACAGGGTAATAATGCACGGAGTGCAGGTGCAGTTGGTTATGGGGGAGCACAGAACAGAGTAGGGAATGCTAATCCAGGTCAAGCTAGGCAGGTTAAGTGCTACAACTGCAACGGGGTAGGCCACATAGCAAGGAACTGCACTCAACCCAAGCGTCCACAGAACTCCGAATACTTCAAAGACAAGATGTTGCTGATGCAAGCTCAAGAGAATGGGGTAGTCTTGGATGAAGAGCAGTTATTGTTCCTAGCTGGTGGACAGGACAATGCTATTGATGAAGATGTGGATGAGCAACCGATTCAAGACTTAGCTCTTAATGTGGATAATGTGGTTCAAGCTGATGACTGTGATGCGTATGATTCTGATGTTGATGAGGATCCTACGGCACAAACTATGTTCATGGCTAATCTATCATCCGCATATCCAGTTTATGATGAAGCCGGTCCATCTTATGATTCAGACGTCTTATCTGAGGTACATGACCATGATCACTATCAAGATGCTGTTTGTGATCATCATGAAGAACACGAGATGCACGACGATGTA
>BQNB010006811.1:47113-95970 GCA_026074375.1 Tanacetum coccineum
TAATATAATTAAGGCTAACACACATAATAATAAACACTTTTCTCAAAAAAATCAAAATTCTTGAAAATGATTTTAAGCGATCACAAGCTCAAAGTATTGATTTTGAACTTAAACTACAACATCAAAAAGAGAAAATAGCTTGTGATGTCTCTTAGACCTCATGAACACTTCTTTCTATAACACCATTGCCTAAAAACATAGCAGTTAAGGCTAAGAAAGTGTCAAATACTAGGGTCAATACAGATAAATCAAAACCAGTCACTTCACATCTTACACCTAAAACGAGCAAAGTTAAAAGCAGAATGAGAATGTACTTGCAAGAGGAATATGTAAAATCACAAAAATAGAGACACAAACATCAGATTCTAAAACTAATATCAATGTTTGTAATTTCACAAGTGTAGAAAGTTCTAATCATGTTAGAAGACCAAAGTCTAACGACACTAAATCAAAGGATATAGTCTTGAAGAACAATGATGATAAGCGACGATCTGCACATGTTCGGAAGATGTCAAGTAGTGTTAGTATAGATTCTAATAAGCGTGAAACAATGCATTCGAATGTATTTCAATCAAACGCAACTGTATTAAGTACCAAGACTGTAAATGCTGTTAATGACGGTTTGAATATTGTTTATGTTTCTTGTAGAAAAGATGTGTTTTTACTTTCTCATGAAAAATGTGTTGCTCGTTATGCTTTGTCTAGGAATTCTAGTGTAAAAAGAGCCTTATTCACTACCCCCATAGCAGCGAAATCTAAGAATTTAGGAGCTACTTCTGTAGTTGTGAAATCTAGATTAAGCGTTGCTATAACCCCAAAAGCAACTAATAAGGTCTCTAGTATGTTACCACTATCTTCTGATTCTAGTCAAAGTAGGACACTTAGTAAATACATGAAAAAAATTACAACAAGTAGAAAGTGGCAAAAATGGTTTGAAAACAAACAATGTTTTAATTGGACACCCAAGAGCAAAACTGCTCAGTCATTCTCTAGTGAAACAAAGAGTTGCATCCGTGTTCGTTCTACATCTAACACACCGGTTACCACTCAGAAATGGGTAGCCAAACTGTCCACTCTTCCATCTGCATTTGTTTTATGTGATGCAGGTGATCCATCTCGTCCTTTGGATTGTTGATAGCGGATGCTCGAAGCATATGACCGGCAATCTTCAACTACTAAGAAATTTAGTTGAGAAATTCATGGGAACAGTTCGCTTCAAGAATGATCATTTCGCTACAATCATTGGATATGGAGATTATGTTCAAGGCAATCTCACGATATGTTACGTATATTATGTTGAAGGCCTTGGTCATAATCTATTTTTGGTTGGACAATTTTGTGATGGAGATTTAGAAGTAGCCTTTCGTTCAAACACGTGCTATGTTCGAAATTTAGAGGGTGCTGATTTGCTTACCGATTCTCGTGATTTAAATCTTTACACTATCTCTATTTCCAAGATGGCGGCTTCTTCTCCAGTGTGCTTAATGTTTAGAGCCACATTAACAAAATCTTGGTTATGACACCGCAGGCTTTCTCATTTGAATTTTGGTACCATTAACCAACCCACGTCAAAAGACCTAGTTGATGGGCTTCCGAAATTTAAGTATAACAAAGATCACCTATGTTCAGCCTGTGAACAAGGCAAAAGCAAGAAAGCTTCACTTCCACCAAAATTGGTTCCAAGCACAAAATCCAAACTCGAACTACTTCATATGAATTTGTGTAGGCCAATGAGAGTCACAAGTATCAATGGCAAGAAATATATTTTAGTCATCGTTGATGATTATTCTCGGTACACCTGGGTATATTTTCTTCGCACAAAAGATGAGGCTCCAGATATGATCATCGATTTCATTAATCAAGTTTAAAGGAATCTAAAGGCTCAAATTTTGACGATTCGAACTGATAATGGAACTAAATTAAAAAACGAGAAATTACGGGCATTTTATGCAAAGTTAGGTATTGTTCATAAAACTTCAATTTCTCGTACACCTCAACAAAATGGTGTTGTTGAACGATGAAATCAAACACTAGTCGAGGCTACTCGAACAATGCTTATCTTTTTCAAAACTCCAGAATTTCTTTGGGCCGAAGCTATTGCTACTGCTTGTTTTACTCAAAATCGCTCTATTGTACACACATGATACAATAAGACTCCTTATGAACTGATTCGAGGAAGAAAACCCAATATTTAATACTCTCATGTGTTTGGATCCCTTTGTTATCTAACAAATGATCATGATGATCTTGGGAAAATGAAACCGAAGGCTGACATTGGCATCTTTATTAGTTATTCTGAGTCATCACGAGGATTTCGTATCTATAACCGTCAAACCAAAAAGATAATGGAAACAATCCATGTCAAATTTGATGAACTCACACCAATGGCTTTTGAATGCAACAATTCAGAACCCGGAATAAACTACACGAATTTTCAAGATTCATCGGAAGATTCACAATTAGTGCCTTCAAAAACAAACTTGGATAATTTGTTTGGTCATCTGTATGAAGAATACTATGTGACGAGTTTACCAAAAGTGTCAGATAATTCTGTTTTGAATGCTCTTGATAATGAAAACACTTCTTCATCATCGTCAATTATCGTTGAAGAAGATGGAGCTCCTCAAATAGTATCTTCGTCAGCAGAACAAGTTGCCAATAAACCAAACTCCCCAGTCTTGAATGAAAATGCTGATAAATTAGTTCAAGAAGACGTTACAGATTTTGATGGAAATGTGTTCTACAATGCACCTCCAACTCTTATGTTTGAAGAAGCTGAGTCATCTTCAACATATTAGGATCCATCAAATATGCACGAGTTTCATCAAAAACCTCGCTCAATTGATAAGTGGACTAAGAATCATCCAATTGAACAAGTGATTGGTGATCCCATAAAACCTGTAACTGACGCAGAAGTTTGTATGTATGCATTAACAGTGAGTACAATTGAACCAAAAAATATCAAGGAAGCTATGCTTGATCACAGCTGGATTGAATCCATGCAAGATGAGCTTAACCAGTTCAAATAACTTGATGTTTGGGAACTTTTTGAATGTCCTATTCGCATAAACATAATCACAGTCAAATGGATTTGGAAAAACAAGCCTGATGCTGAAAACACGGTTATTCGGAACAAGTCTCGTTTAGTTGCCAAAGGATATGGTCAAGAGGAGGGCATCAATTTTGAGGATTCTTTTGCACCAGTTGCAAGACTTAAAGCTGTCAGAATTTTTGTGGCATATGCGGCTCAGAAGAACTTTCCTATTTACCTAATGGACGTCAAAACGACATTTCTAAATGATCCACTGAAAGAGGAAGTTTTTGTTCGTCAGCCGGATGGTTTTGTAGATCCAGAATTTCCTAATCATGTATATCATCTTAATAAAGCTCTGTACGGTCTCAAACAAGCCCTTAGAGCCTGGTATGACAAGCTTTCCTCATTTCTAATCGAACACCGTTTCACAAAAGGTATTGTCGATCCTACATTGTTTACCAGAAGACACGGGGATGACATTTTATTAGTTTAAATCTATGTCGATGACATAATTTTTGGGTCAACAAAACCAGTATTTTTAACAAGATTTGCAAAACTGATAAAAGATAATTTTGAAATGTCAATGATCGGTGAAATAAAATTCTTTCTCGGACTTCAGGTTCATCAATCACCCTGAGGAGTCTTTATATGTCAATCATAATATACTATGGATCTTCTTAAGAAACATGGGATGGAAAAATATGATACCATTAACACATCAATGGCTACTGTCAAACTAGATGCACACTTACAGGGTACCCAAGTTGATCAAACTAAATACCGTGGTATGATTGAGGGACTTATGTATCTTACGGCTAGTCAACCAGACATTGCATTTGTGACATTTGTATGTGCGCGTTATCAGACACGCCCAACCGAAAAATACCTCAAAGAGGTTAAAAGGATCTTTCGATATCTACGACAAACCATTAACATGGGTCAATGGTAGTCGAAGGATTCTAGGTTTGAGCTAATTGCATATTCAGATGCAGACCTTGCAGGGTGTAATGATGATTGCAAAAGCACATCTGGAGGCATTCAATTTTTAGAAGATAAGCTAGTTAGTTGGTCGTCGAAAAAGCAAGATTGTACAGCAATGTCAACCATGAAAGCTGAGTACGTATCATTATCTGCATGTTGTGCTCAAGTTATTTAGATGAGGACGCAACTACTAGATTATGGATTTTGGTACAACAAGATTCTAATGTACTGTGATTCACAAAGTGCAATTACCATATCTTGCAATCCGGTACAACATTCACGTACAAAACACATTAACATCCGTTATCACCTTATCAAGGAGCATGTTGAAAGAGGTACCATTGAACTTTACTTTGTCGGGACAGAATACCAACTTGCTAATCTTTTTACAAAAGCCCTTCCAAAAGAAAGGTTTGAGTATTTAGTTCATAGGATTGGTATGCGATGTATGACTCCAACTGAGTTGGAACGTCTGACAAAGTTATCTTCTTGAATGAAAGATCATACATCAAAACATATTGTATATATATTTTTTTTCAAAAACAAAATACCAAATTGAAAATTTTCAAAAACAAAAAACAAAATTGAAAATCTCAAAAACAAGAACAATATTTTTGTTCTCTTACTATTTTTCAAAACTGAAAATCAAATTAAAATTTGAAAAATACAAAAACACAAAAATATAACTTAACGATACAAAGACATATCTTCTTTGTTTTTATCAGTTTCATGACATTGTATTTCTCAAAAAGAGGTTGTTTAAATGCAAAATCAATGTATCATGAACCGAGGGGGAGTAAATCATTCATAAAATGATCTTTCGCTGCTAAAATATGTCGCTTGTAATCAAAGTCCATTCACATACAAAGGATTTCTTCAAAAACATCTTTTAAAAATCATCAATTTTGAAAAATTCAGTGTGCAAAATTGCAAGAAGTAACAATCACTAGTATAATTTCTTTAATTAGACATTTATTCGAGGGGGAGTTATGAAATTCTTGATTTTCAAAAATCTTCTTAAGAATGTTCAAAACTGCAATATTAACTATCTTTCGATAAGTTCTTTAATTAAATATCTTATTGAGGGGGAGTTATAAATTTTTCAGTCAAATCATCATTAGAAATAAAATTGTGTTCTCAAATACAAAAATAAATTCGTTTTGAACAAAAAAATTTTTATCAAAAGGAAAGAAATTTTAAAAATAGATAATTGTTGGAGGGGGAGTTATGAAATTTATAAGTCAAAAACAGGAACTTAACTGTAAAATAACTCAAAAGGTTTGTTGAGAAAAAGTGGTCTAACTTCAAGGGGGAGTTATGAATTTTTTTTAATAAAAGTGTACGAAAGTACTTTAGAGGACTTAAAGTGCAAAAATGATTTTTTTTACTTTCGTATGGGTGATTAATGATTACGAAAGAAACTTAAGGGTTTTAAAATGCTAAGTTAGCAAAAACAAGTTTCGTAGGGATTAAATGGTTTACGAAAGAAACTTGAAGGTCTAAAATGACAAGTTCAAAAAGATAACTTTCGTAAGGATCAAAAGAGCTTACGTAAGTAAATTGAGGGACTAAAAATGCTAAAATTAGAGTCATTTTCAGAAGTATAAAAGAAACAGTTTCATACGTAACCTTATCACTTTCGTAAATCAAAAGAAAAGGTTTTGTAAATTCTCTGCAATAAGTTGAGCTTTCGTAACAAAGGAAAACACGATCTAAATCGTTTCATTGATTCTATGTGATAGAAAAACGTAAGAAATTGTGACATATTTTTTTATTTGTTTTATTTGTGCTAAATTGTGGTTATTGATTGATAAAATAGGTTTCGTATAGATCTAGGGTTTCGTAAATATGAAAAGCGATTGAAACTTAAAATTGATTGAGGCAAAACGTTAACATATGTCTTGAAACATGATTGGAATGACTTGATCACTGAAAACATCATTTAAGGACTAAGATCATTAGGTTTCGTAAACTTGATAGGTTTCGTAAATTTGATATTTTACTTTCAGACAAAAACACAATTTTAAACTGGTGTAAAAATGATAAATATGTTGGAAAACAAGACAAATTCTTTAAGATTATCATTTTTCTAGTTAATAATTATGGTTACGAAAGTAATTTTTCAAGTTTCGATTTCATAAGGGCTTATCAAAGGGTTTCGTAAACAGTAATGGGCCAAATGGGTTGATTTCGTAAATGATATTTTGGGCTTAATAAATAGGCTTCGTAAGGAAAAATGGGCTTTTTAGCTTGGGTTTCGAAAAAAATATAACTGGGCTAATTTTTTTACGAATACTCAAATGAGCTTAATCGTTAAACAAAATGACATCTTACGAAAACAAATGATAAGTTTTGTTATAAAATCATATCTTTATATTGATAAATGGATCAAATGGTAAAGATTGTGTCCGGTTTTGACCGTTTCCTGAAATTAACAGGATGATGATTAAGCAATCTACTGACCATCCAAATATCGTATATAAGAATATGTTTTGTATAACTAAATTTTTCATTCAAAGTGATCAATAATTCAAAAATATGAAAAGAAAAAAAAACTAAATGGAGCTTCAACTGTCTGTGATCATAAGTTTCTCATGTAACAACAAAGGCAAAAGTTTAAAGTTTTGAAAAGATTATTTCAAAAACAAGTTCAAAATGGCTTATGTCTATCTATTGTACTCAGTTGGGTAAATGGTCTAAGTCATGTCCAGTTTCAGCCATTTTCTGCAATGAACAGAATGAGGAGTGAGTGACTTAGTGACCATCCAAATGTTGTTACATTAGTATGGTTGTATAATCATAGTTTTCAAACATGTTTAGAAAACTTGTTATTTTGGAAAAGTTATCTCAACTTCTATCAAAAAGTTGTCTCTTTTTGTCACAAAGTGGTACTCTTTTACTAAAAAAAGGTTTGAAAGAATATAAAGTTATACTCTCAGAATTCTTAAACCATCAATGTTTGTCACAACTTGTGTTTTTACCAAGTTGATATTGTCTAAATAAGAGTATATCTTTATTTCTTGAAAAATTATAATTTCCCAAATGCTTTTTGGTGAAGAAACTCTAAATAGAAAGAGAGATAAAATCCATACGCGAAAAAGCAAATCAAAGTATGCTCGAAAAAGGAATGCCAGAGCATACAAAATGAGATTAAAATAAAAAGACGAATAAAGCGTATGGCATGTGCCCGAAAAAGCAAGAAACGGCGCATGAGAAAGAAAATGATCAGAATATGTTCAAAAAGAATTGCCAGAGCATATAAAAATAGACAGAGTGGAAAGAAACAAAAATGTTATAAATGTGAATATTATAAACTTTATCTCATTTCACTAATCAATTCATGTTATCATATAGTATTCCACATGGCTCAACACATTGTTCCAGCTGATCAACTCGTATCCAAGTTCTGAAGCATTGGGAGATGTAACAAGTATGTTCTGCTTCAGAGTATTCTATGTTCTCCCGAGTGCAAGATTTTTGGGAAGATCTTACTTGATCAGCCACTAAGCTATGCTTTAACTGCTACTGCTGATGTTCCAGCCGTATATTTACAACAATTTTGGCAGACAGTTCACAAAGTACCTAACACCAAGGATACTATCAGATTTAAGCTAGATACTCAAGAAATTACTTACATAGTGGATATGTTTCGCGTTACTCTTAAACTACCAGGGGAGACACTAGACAATCCATTTGTTGCACCTGTCACCATTGAAATAATTGAATCTTTCATAAACAAGGTTGGCTATCAAGGTGTGGTTGATAAAGTGAGCGCCTTCTATACGAAGACTTTAGCTTAACCATGGCAAACAATGTTTAAGGTGTTCAACCGTTGCTTAACAACAAGAACATCTGGACATGATCAGACAAATATCAACATTCTTCAATTGTTTCATGCAGTGATCAACCGAACAAATGTTGATTATGCTGCTCTTCTACGGTGGGATTTCATGAACAATGTGTTTCAGAAGAAGGAAGCCATCCAGTATCCTCGATTCATCAAGCTCATGATTGTTGATTTGATGAATAAATTCCTAAACATTCCTCAAAGGATTGATGAGGATTATCATTCTATCAAGGATGATATTCCATTGGTTAGTGTGTATACTACTAGGAATGTGCTTGTACTAGGGATGCTGAACCCAGATGAATTTTAGACAGAGGAAATCCATGCCACTGATGACTTTAAGGAGTTTAAGATGGTGTTTATGAATGTAGTTGTTCCAAGGAATCAACCGTAACTGATTGTTTCTACCCAAGGAACGCATAGGTCTACACCTAGAGCCTATAGGACACCTACCATTTCTATTGCTAGTCCTCAAGGGAAGAAGAGGAAGCAAATTGTTGGGGAATCAAGTTCACCATAGAAATCGTTAAAAATAACCATTAGATAAAAGAAGGTGGTTGAGGGTGAAAAAGATGATGATGAATCCGATGATAGGTTAGAGCCCGGGAGTTATAAGGAAAATCTAAAATACGTTGACGATGATTATGACGAAGAGAAGGCAGCTGAGAAGAAAGATGCTGATATGGGTTGTTTGGAGACTAGGACTGAGGAGATGCAGACAGCAATTCCCACACCACCTAGATCCCCTAGGACAATCTTATCTTCGAATAAGAACATTACTCAGGAATTGACGGATATTGTAACACTCCTAACCGCAACTACATCTAAGACTATAATAAGTGTAGAATACACATATCCGTTTGTACCTAAAATAACCCAATTAAACCCAAAACAGACTAAAAATGGCAAAAATATGCTTGTATTTGTGTTTTGTGTGTGCAGGTACGGATGTATCAAAGATTACAAGAAAACAGTCAAAAACGGGCAAGCGCAGACACGAGAATCAGAAGAGTACAAAAAGAAGCCAAAGAATCAAAGCCGAAGCCAAAAAAGTCAAGCCTCAGTCAAATCCAGTTAAAGAAAAGTCAACTCATGGTCAACAAAAGTCAACCACAAGAAGACAAAACCCAAAATGATCCAAATAAGTCCTTTACTTTTCAAAAGTTACAAAATAGTCCTTGGGCCTTATTGGGCCTGAAAAACCCTAAATGGGCCTCACCCAGATCCTTAAGCCCAAAACCCTAGCCCATTCACTTTTTTTTATAAACCACAAGGGCCAGTTTTGCATGTTTCCAAAATCCTTTTATAACTAGAAATAGTGAAAAGAAAGAGAAGGACTATTTGTGTAATTAACTCAAAGATATAACCGAATTCACTCATTCAGTTAAAAAAAAAGGGCGCCGTTTTCCTTTTTACTATTCATCTTCTTCTTCGTGATTTACCATGGATAAAACGAGAGGACTTTCTCAAATTAAGGGCTAAGAACGTTTATTCAAGTAAGCTCAAGTACAATGGCAGGGTTATTAAGGTCAAATCAAGAGATTCATTAGCTCACTCTCAATCAAAAGGACACGTCACACAGGAAGAAGCACAAAGAGGTGTGGGTTTTGCTCTAATTTCACTCATACAATAAGCACAAGTGAGCCTCAAACGGATTGCCAGCTTGGCAATCCGTGTGAGCTCACTAGTGATCCAACGGCCATAAAGCTTGATCAAATGATTGCAATGATTGGATGGCAGAGATTGAAAGAAGTTGGCAGAGGCTCAGGACCTAGAAGCTTCTTTCAGCACCTATAAATAGGGCCTCACTCTTCACACACATGCATGTAGCTTAGGGTAGTTTTTAGCTTAATTTACTAGCTTAATTTCTTAAATCATTGTAACATTTCCTTTCAAGTATTGTAATAAGCCTTTATTAATAAAACTCAGTTGAATTTAATCTCTTTTAAGCTCTCTTGTTTACTTAATAAGCTCTTATTTTACCTTAAACTGTTAAGCTAAATAGCCATAAGCTACTCATAAGCTCTTTTAGTCTATAAGCTAAAATTTGAGCTCAATAGGCCTTAATATTACTTAAACCTTAAATCAGCTTAATATCTATACATTATTACCTTTGAAAATGAATTGTGGAAAGCTCTAGGAAGTTGGTTGAAATGGATAACCAAATGGACTTAACTCCTAGCTTATTAATAAGCTAGGAGAGCTTGTAGCTGCTCTTAATTGAGTCCTCTTGTTTAGCTAGAGGATCAAGTAAGTTCTCTTTAAATTCCTTAAGTTTTAAAGCTTTTAGTAATAGTATTATTGCTTTCTATATTAGATTTGCCTAATTGCTTGTTCATTTGCTTATTCTATTTGCTTATTTGTCCTAATTTGTTTCTTATCTAGCTTATTAAGTGAATTTAGTCATTTGTCTTTAGATTATAGAATTTAGATTTTATTGTTATTCACTTCTGTCATAAAAGCTTAAAAACCAAAAATATTAGTTAATAGTTATAGATCTTAGGATTTTGGCTTAATCAGTAGTTAAATTGTGTTTAATCAAGTAGTTATAAGCTCTAGGTTATCTGGTATTATGTTTCTAATAGGTAGATTTCATTTTAAAAAGCTTTATCAAATATGTCTATATGCTTAATGAGTGTTTGGAATAAGCAAGTTTGACCACTAAAAGTCAACATAAATTGGGCAAAATACCTTAGTCAACTGAGTTTTTCAAAATTAACAAGTTTTAAAAAGATTTCATAAGTTAGTTTGTGTTTTTAAAGTTATTATGGCTTATTATGATTCTCTCAGCACCAGGGTACCTTATGCCTATGTTATTGCTTGTGAAATTTTGATCCAAAGCCATTAAGGCTTGGATTTTGATTGAATTGTGTCTAAACATTCTTATTGAGTGTTTCTAAGTGCAGGTTTACCCTTTTGGTAACCTGCACTTCTTTGTTCTTGCTTGTGCAAAGTGTATCAGCAGGAACACTAGGTTCCTACTGTCACTTTTGTTTATAATTTTCAGCTAGATAGCATAGGATTTAGGAGCTCATATTTAGGTTTAAGTTAGTTTTAATATAGCTTAATATAGAATAATGCTTAGTTTTAATTCCCTAGCTTATTTTCTAGATTGCTTAAGCAGTTAAATTCACTAAAAAGAGTTAGTGAAAACTGATTAGTTTACTCAGCATAAATTGAGTAAATAAGCTGTTTTTAGACTTAATTTTAGACTTAATTTTAAGCCATCAGTTGTAGGAATTAGGATCTAATCTTTTTAAATTTCATAGTTTAGATATAGCTCATCTTAGTTTAAGGCTTATTTTTCATTTCCAATTAAGTTTACTATAGTACAAAGTTGTTTGAAAGTAGCTTAAACAGCCAAAAAGCCAAAAACAGTAGGTCACTTAAGTAGATTCTTAATTTGCTAATTTTAGCTTAATATACTAGTTTTTATGGCTTAATTAGATAGCTAATAAGTAGTTTAATAAGTTCCTTTAAGCTTATAGTCTAGTGTAGCTTTTTAAGAATTTTAGCTTAATTGATTTTTGTGCTAAATGGCTTATTTCATGAGTTTGCTTGATTCAAGATCAATTTCAGTTGCTTAAAAGTACTTCTAGCTTAGATTTCTTTGCATTTATAGATTAAGCATTTCATAAGCTCATTAAAACTCCTTTCCTTTTTTATTTTGAGCTTAAAATAAGTTTTTTAGAGCTTAATTAGTAAAAATCAAAGGAAGTAGCTAGTTTCTGTAAACAGCTACTTGATAAGCTTTTTATGAGCTTATTAGTGCTTTTCATACCAAAGTGCTTTTGTTAAAGTTACTCCCACCAGCTTGTTTTACAACTTTGCTCTTTTAAGTTTTTAGTAATAAGCAGTTTTAAATTCTTAAGTGCTTAAAAGGACTAGGCTTGTAGTCGGGCTAGGCTCTCAGGGGCTGAAAGTGTAATTTTCTAAGTTTCTTTAGTTGCATAGTTAGTCCTTGTCAGTTTTCTTTTATTTTAATTAATAAATTAGGTTTAGTTTTAATTAGTTTAATTAGTCTTTAAATAAAAAGTAAAAATTAGGGCTTTTATTTTTATAAAATTTCTGCACACTTTCTTTATTTAGTGTAATTTTTATAAAAATTTTAGGATTCTATTTTTAATAATTTTATTATTTTTATAGTTTTTAATTAGTTTAAATTTTAGAAAAATCATATCTTTTAACCTAAAAAGACAAAAATAGTAATTCCTTTTTCTAAAATTCTCTTTTTACTTATTTTATTTAGGAAAAATATAATTTCAATTATTTTTATATTTTTTTTTATATTTTCTAGGATTTAATTAGTTTTAAATAGTTTTTAATTCTAAAAAAATCAAAAATAATCTAAAAAATATTTTTCTTTTTCTTAAAATTTTCTTTTATCATAATTTAGGTTTAGAAACATAATTTGCAATTTTAAAGTTTTAATTTAGTAGGTTTGCTTAATTGTCGCGTTTAATTGTTTCACGTATTTGTTTAATTGTTTAGTGCCCTTAATTTTCCATTTTTTATTTAGTAGTCATAGCTTATCAAATCATCTATTTTCTTATTCAAATCATAATCCGGACTTAAACGAGGTTTTAATTTCACTAGTCGTTGGGAAAACGACCCGAGTGATCATACTTATCCGGTATTTATCGTATCTATCTATATCTTTGTGTAGTGGAATTGCCCAAGGGTTACTTGGGATTTTCCTTAATTTCTATCTAAGTATATTATTTTTATTTATGTTAAAACACAATCAGTTTTGGCGCCTGTTGCTGGGGTCTAGTGTTTAGATTCTCTCGTTTGTAGTTATTGGTTTGAAGATCCTTTCACCCTCGAAAGTTTCATTCTTGTTTTATAATTCAAAAATCCAAAAAAAATCATAAAATATAAAAAGTAAAAAAAAAATTATTTTCCTTTTCTTTTTAGTATAAGTAAAAGATAAAAAAAATAGAAAAAATCAAAAATAAAAAAAAATCTTCCTTTTTAATTAAAGAGATAAAATGTCACCAATTGGTAAAAATACCAAAATATAATACTCTCAACGGAGGTATTATCATAATTAATTCCGGTGAACTTGTTGGTTCCCAAATCGAACTAAAGATTTAACACTTGCCATTTGTGTCTCTACGAAGTACGGCTCACCTTGAAAAGCAATTTTTGAGAGCTACCACGAAGTAGTTGATTATTTGGTTTATGTCGTATTACGTTGTAAACCGTTTAAAATTCATTGTTAAAAAAAATTAGTGTAAAGTTTTGCTTTTCGATTTTTAGTTTTTCCTTTTTATGCGCACTCGTTCGCAATCTCGAAGACGTCGTCAACAACAAACTCTTCCGGTTGTTGTTGAAAATTTTGATTTAAAAGAACCAATTTTCAATCAAAACATTATTGCAATGGCCGACAATCGAACGATGGCCCAAATGTTACAAGCACCCATTGAGGGGTATGAAGATGCTATAGTTGTTCTACCGATTAATGCTAACAATTTTGAGCCTAAACAACCTTTAATTAATCTTGTGCAAAGTAATAAGTTTACGGGTAGACAAGACCCTCACAATCACCATCGATTTTTCAACAAAGTCACTTCAACGTTTAGACATCCCGAAGTTCCGAACACTTCGATAAAGCTTTTGCTTTTCCCTTTCTCTCTAGACGGTGAAGCCCGGGATTGGTTAGACAAGGAACCTCCAAGATCAATTCTCACATGGGACGACCTTGTTTTATAATTCATAAACCAATTCTTCCCACCTTCGAAAACAACTTACCTTCGGAACAAAATCACCAATTTTTTCCAAGAACCAAACGAAACCTTCAATGAAGCATGGGAACGTTTTAAAGGACTCCTTCGTCAAGTCTCTCACCATCTGGCTTTTCATAAAACTACTCCAAATTGATACTTTTTACAATTCTCTTGATTTCCAACGATTAAGATGCCGTAGATACCGCCTGCTTGCGGGTTGGCATTTGTTAGACAAATCCCGTTGTGGTTTAGCATTATTGAAAGTAAATCTAAAGTGCGTTATAACGAAAATAGTTTCCAAATGAATTCATGAGCTATTACGTCATGCCCATCTTCTACTTCTTCACCTTCCGATAATTCTTTCGAGATTCAACAAATGGCGCCTTACTTGAAGACAAATGAAATATATCGAATGAGCCGTTTAGAGAAAGCGATTAGTGAAAAGAATGCTACGACTCCTGCTACCGTCAAAGCAGTCGAGGAAGTTTGTGTCACATGTGGTTCAAACCATAATTTCAACAATTGTCCGTTAACTAGGAACGATTTTCCTGTTTTTCAAGATAATATTCAACAATTTCAACAAACCGCCGCCGTTGGCAATTTTGTTCAAAGGAATCCTCCTAATTTGGCAAACCAAATGAGACCACCGGGTTTCAATCAACCGTAATGTCCAAAACAACCAAAACCGTTACAAGGAACCAATTAATTTCAACAAAACCGTAAAAACCAACCCAAATCAAGTTTACCATGCACCACCATACAACACAACAAATCAGTCCTTTGTTAATCAAGCTTTACCTCCCGTTTCACAAATTCAAGGTGTCTATAAAAACTGATTTGAACGTTATGCTAAAGTAATGATGCGAACATGGGAATAACTTGCAAATGAAGTTGGATATTTTTCAAAGAACCAAAATGTTTCAAAGAGTTACAATGATTCTCAAAAGAACAAGATGATTTCATGAAAAATATGACTCAGTTTCTTGCAAAGTTATCAACACCAATTCAACCTTCAAGTTCAAGTTACTTTTACCAAGCAAATACCATTCCAATCCTAGGAATGAAGCCAAGGCATTACAATCTCGTAGTGGTGATTCAATACGAATAGACCTCGATTCCACCCGCCAGGTGGTGGAAAGGAATGTGAGGAGATCAAAGGATACGAGCTACCAAGCACCGAAGACATCCAAACCTCCTCCAATAGTCCAAGAACAAACAAAGACATAGACCAATCGAAGAAAGAAACTTATTTTTCGTTGCTAACAAAGCAAAACCTAATTTGCCTTACCCATCAGAGAACTCAACAAACTAAGATTCGTGAAAAGATGACATTTCTTTCTTTAAAGTTTATGGAAATCACTTTCGAAACCTTCATTTTTGAGGATTTGTTTTGCGGATGCTCTCATTCCATATGCCAAAGTTTGCGTTTGATGTTAAAAAGACGTTAAATAATTAAAGCAAGTTGATCGAATTGACCAAAACTCCGTTTTTTTGAATGAATTTGTTTATGTGCGGTTGTCCTAAAAATGCTTTCGGAAAAAGTAGGTGACCACGTCGAATTTTCTCATTCCATATCGTTTTTTAGGGTTTGATAGTTACTTAGCCCTTGCCGATTTAGGTGCTAGTAGGCAATTCATGCCTTTATCCATTTTGAAAAGCTTAAACTCCCGGGCCCTAACTGGATAAAACAAAAATTGTTTTAGAATTAGAGATAGTACAATTTCCAAAAACCAACGTGGATGTCGTCGAAATCGTTTTTTTGTCAAAGTAGGGGAAGTTTACTTTTCCCGCCAATTTGTTGTATCTTTGATTTTATAGCGATCCTCGGAGTACCGGTTAATAAATCGGGCGACCCTTTTCTCTAGGAAGGGCTCATGCTTTAATCGATGTTTATGAAGGAGAGATTACTCTTAGGAATGATGATTAATCCTTAACCCTTAAATGTGGTAATGCACCTTCCATTTCATACAACAATCTCGAATCGTTGAAGAAGGTTGATCTAATCGATGCTGCTTGTGAAATTTATTCAGAAGAAGTTCTTGGATTTACCGATTTCACGTTGCTCTACAACAATCCTTTCCGTTTCACTTGATCCAATTGTTTCCACGTCATCTCCGACACTTACTCCTTTTGATGAAAGCAATTTCCTACTCTGTGAGAAGCGAGCTTTTATAGCAATCGAGATGAAACAGTTTCGACAGGTTTCATGCTACGTTACTTGATCCGAGGTGGACATTCTCATTCTCGGGCACTTCTCAAACAATGATCCCTTTACCTCCACCAACCAGGAGATTACTCACCTGGAATTCAAATAGACTTAAGTTGTTGAACCACAGACACGTCTTCACTCGTATATGCTACTTCTTATGAACCAAAAGATGAAATTCCCGAAGTTACTTATAAGAGTTACTCCGCATCTAGAGTATGCATTTTAGAGGAAAATACAAACTTACAGTCTTAATTTCAAAAGATTAAGCCAAGATGAAAAGACTCCTCACTCATTAACGTTTGAAAACCGAAAACAAGAAATTGCATGGGATACTGTTCTGATATCCGAGTATAGATCAGAGTTTTGCTCTCACAAAATCCTTCTAGAGATGATTTAAGAACCTTCAGTCCAAAATCATAAGAGGGTGTAACCCTAATATCAACGACGTCATCAAGAAAAAGAAGTAGAAAAACTTCTTGATCAGGATTGATTTATCGATCTCGATTGTACATGGGTTAGTCGACTCCATTGTGTTTTATTCCTAAAAAGGTGGTATGGACCGTTGTCATAGAACGAAAGAGAATGAGATGGTGCCTACAAGATTTTGTCACGGGATGGTAGTTTGCTTAGGACTATCGAAAGTTAAACGAATAAGCAAATTGTATAGACAATTTTCGTTACATTCATGGACCAAATGTTAAAGCGATTTAGACGGCATTGAAATTTTTTATTGTTTCTTAGATGGATTTTCAGGGTATTTTCAAATCCCAATTGATCCTAAAGATCAAGAGAAAACTACTTTCACGTGCCCATACGGAACTTTCGCATACCATCGTATGCCATTCGGTTTTTTGTGCAATGCCCCGCCCCAAAGAAACTTGTCAACGTTGTGTGTATGATGGCCTTTTTTCTACGACTTACATGATAGAAAAAACAATGGAAGTCTTTATGGATGATTTTTTAGTTTTCGGAGATTCTTTTTCCTCGTGTCTTGCTAATTTAGACAAAATGCTCAAACGGTGTGAAGACACCAAATTAGCACTAAATTGGGAAAAGAGCCATTTCATGGTTAAAGAAGGCATTGTTTTAGGACATAAGATCTCTAGAAAAGGAATTAAAGTCGATAAGGCCAAAGTTAATGTAATTTCGCTGCTTCCTCACCCAACGACCGTCAAAGGAATCAAAAGTTTTCTCGAGCATATTGGATTCTATCGAAGATTTATCAAAGACTTTTCCAAAATCTCTTGACCCATGACCCATCTCTTAGAGAAAAACACTCCTTTCATTTTTTCGGAAGAATGCATTCTAGCCTTTCAAACATTGAAAAAGAAGTTAACCGAAGCTCCAATTCTCATTGCTCCGAATTGGGACCAACCTTTTGAAATCATGTGCGATGCAAGTGATTATGCAATAGGTGCGGTTCTAGGGCAAAGGATTGAGAAGCATTTCCGACCAATTCATTATGCTAGTAAGACCATGACCGAAGCAGAATCAAACTACACAACAACCGAGAAAGAAATGCTTGCGGTAGTTTACGCTTTTGAGAAGTTTCGATCATATCTAATCATGAACAAGAGTGTTGTTTACACGGACCATTCCTCATTAAAATACATTTTCAACAAGAAAGACGCCAAAGCAAGATTGCTTAGATGGATCTTACTTCTTCAAGAATTCGATTTTTCAGTAATTGATACCAAGGGAGCTGAAAACTATGCAGCCGATCACCTCTCTCGTCTTGAAAACCCTTACGAAAATGTTTTTGATCCAAAAGAGATTACCGAGACTTTCCCTCTTGAAACTTTAAATGCTGTTAATTCTTATCAAAGTACCTCGTGGTTCGCCGACTTTGCAAACTACCACGCGGGGAATTTTCTAGTCAAAGGAATGACGAGTCAACAAAAGAAAAAGTTTTTCAAAGACGTGAAGCATTACTTTTGGGATAATCCATATCTCTTTCGTACATGTGTGGATCAAATCATCCGTAGATGTGTATTTGGCCAAGAAGCGCTTGAAATTCTCAAGGCTTGCCATGAAGGACCAACCGGGGGCCATCACAGTGCCAACATCACAGTTCAGAAAGTATTTGACGCCGGATTGTTTTGGCCTACAATTTATAAGGATGCTTACGAATTGATCAAATCTTGTGATGCGTGTACATGTCAAGGAAAATATCTCATCATGATGAGATTGGCCTCAAAATGCAATACAGTTTGTGAAATTTTCGGATGTTTTGGGTAATCGATTTTATGGGGACCTTTTCCGGACATCTAGAGGAAACAAATATATTCTGGTTAGCCGTCGATTATCTTTCCAAATGGGTTGAAGCGAAAGCGCTCCCCACCAAACGATGCTAGAGTAGTTGTTAAGTTCTTAAAATCCCTTTTCTCCCGATTCGGTGCTCCATAGAGCCAATCTTAAGCGATCGTAGGGACCTTTTTGTATCGTTATTTGCTAGAGTCATGTCAAAATTGAATGGTGTCACAATCGTCTTTTCGAATTTACACCCTTCAAACGATCTAGTGGTCAAGTTGAAGTCACGAATCCGAGGCTCAAAAGATAATTGTGTAGTGGATCGGTAAGAGAAAACCGTGCCTCATGGATCCGACAAACTAGTGATGCATTATGGGTTTTAGGACCGCTTAAAAGACTCCAATGATGCACTTCGTACAAGTTAGTCTATGGAAAAGCTGTGTCACTTACCTGTTGAACTATGAACATTAAAGCATATTGGGTCTTAAGCATGCAACTACGATTTAAAGACCGCGGTTGGGTGCGATCTTCGAAAGCTTCAACTTCAATGAACTTAGCGAGCTTTCGAGTTCAAGCCTTATGAGAATTCGTAATCTACATGGAGAAGCAAAAGAAACTTACTACGATTCTAAGAGAAAGGAACCGAATCTTAATATTCCTGATCAAGTCTTGCTTTTCAACTGCACGATTAAAGATTTTATCAGGAAAGCTAAAGTCCTGATGTGTGTCCGGACCTTTCACCAATCACCGAAGTTTATCATTATGGCACTGCCAAGTTGTACTCATTGCCGATGGTTCGAATTTCAATGTCAAGTGTCCACCGTTCTTAAGAACTATTATGATGGGGGATACACCCATATGGTTATCCTGAGATACCTCCAGACTTTCCCTAAGGACAACTAAATTCAGGGATCGAGTCGAGCTTGTGACTCGGTGAACAAAAACAAGCCGCTTCATGGGAGTTCACCCCATGCTTATCCTTTCTATTTTCTTTCTATTTTTATCTAATGTGTTGTGTTGAGAGAGGCTTGTACTCTTTCCGATTTCTCGATGTTTGTTGCTTGTTTGTTGTGATTTTTGTAGGATCGAACCAACAAATTCTTTGAAGCCTCTCGTGTCCGGTTGATTTGTCCCGTTCTACTAGTTGCTTTTTTCTCAATTTCCTTTGTGTGAAATTAGTTTGGGGAGATCCAATATCCTTTCATCATTATCGATTAACGTTTATCTTTGCATAATTCATAAACGGCTTAGATTTTCGTAGAGACCCGACTTTAAACATTGAGGACAATGTTTCGTTTTAGTTTGGGGAAGGGAATCTATCGATTTGATGTTGCTTGCTTATTGTTTTGTTCTCACGTACCCGTTTTCCCACAAAAATAGCAAAAAATTTAAATTTTTAGTCATAAATATATATAAGTAAAAAAAATATAATAATAATAATAATAATAATAATAATAAGTGTTAAGACACAAATGTAGGTTTTCCGTTGGTAAGAATAAGAAGTAATTTTTGACCCGATCGTACGTGTAGAGTTCTAGCTTTCTCCCTTAACAATTAATGATGATAGTTTGTGCTAGTCTCATGTAGACTTTAAACATGCTAGACTTGAAATCATTAGTAAATAAAGACTTGTGCTAATCTCAAGTAGATTTTAAATATGCCGAGTTGGATTTTATATGGCTAAGTGTTCGCGAATTTCTTTCTTAGAGATTTTAAGTTGCGAAGAATGAGAAATGATAGTGTTATTTATAAGTCATGACATTAAACGTAGAATAGTTGGTTTTCTTTCAAGCTCATATGTATTAATTGTGGCTTTTTCTCCCATTAGCTTATTTCACCTTTATATATAATTGTTTAATAAATAGAGTTGTACGGTTTTTTGGTTAATAATTAGTTAATAGAAGTTTTCTTTAGTTCCTTTGTGATTAAGATGAGTACACATCAGGAATACTTAATTTGGCATACTATATGTATCACATTAATAAAAATTTTGCTTATTCCTTAAAGAGCCTTAGGGTATATGGGATAAGTAGAATTCATTAATAATCCGTGATGATAAAAAGTTTGTTGTAATCTTTGCAGGCTCAACCGATGTTACAGCCTTCTAAAAAGTCGAGGAAGTTACCGAAGTTGAAATATGTTTGCTACATCTTGTCGGAGGCGTGGCCGATGTTGTAGCCTTCTAAAGGACTGAGGTATAATAATGTTGCTTAATTTTTGTCTTATTTTGTGCCTTAAAGAGCCTAAGGGTATATGGTGCAAATAAGATTGGTCCATTCATGTCTTAAAGAGCCTTAGGGTATATGACATGAATGGTGCCTTGCTTAAGTAGCCTAATAAAATCCAAATTTTGGTTGCCTCGATGTGGACTTTAATCTTGATGACATTTGATCTTTTGAAAAGGGCTAGGAGCTAATTATTGCGTTCTTAACCGTTACGCTTTATTTTTGGAATTAATAAGTATCGAAACAAGTCTTAAAGAGCCTTCGGGTATATGACTTAAGTAAAATCTTGAGATACAAAAGTAGGATTTGCGGGAGGAAAAGTAAGTACACAATTAGTATTTATGAGTAGTGTTAGTGTCATGACTTGTAATTGACAATGATCTTGTTTTTAAGCTTAGCATGGGAAAAGTGAAAAATCGGGGATGATGAAGTTATCTTTTAGACACTTAATTGTGCTTTTTGTTCTATGATCCTCAAAGTTACCAATGAGGTAATGAAAACAATACATTATGTCAACACAAATAAGTTGTAGTTAGGTAGTTAATTATCAAGAAAAATCATAAAAAGAGAAAAATCTTTGAAAATGGGAAATCGGGTGTTTTATAACTTGTGATCTCTTAACTCTCTCAACAAAAATCTTTGCTACTTTTCAAAGGTTTAGTTTGGGGAATTTTCGAGGTATTTGGTTATAAGGCATGTGATATTGCGTGAGGACACACAATGGTTTAGTTTGGGGAATTTTGATAAGTGTAGAATACACATATCCGTTTGTACCTAAAATAACCCAATTAAACCCAAAACAGACCAAAAATGGCAAAAATATGCTTGTATTTGTGTTTTGTGTGTGCAGGTACGGATATATCAAAAATCACAAGAAAACAGTCAAAAACGGGCAAGCACGGACACGAGAATCAGAAGAGTACAAAAAGAAGCCAAAGAATCAAAGCCGAAGCCAGAAAAGTCAAGCCTCAGTCAAATCCAGTCAAAGAAAAGTCAACTCATGGTCAACAGAAGTCAACCACAAGAAGACAAAACCCAAAATGATCCAAATAAGTCCTTTACTTTTCAAAAGTTACAAAAATAGTCCTGGGCCGTTTGGCTGAAAACCCCTAAATGGGCTAACCCGGATCCTTAGCCCAAAACCCTAAGCCATTCACTTTTTATAACCCACAGGGCAGTTTTGCATGTTTCCCAATTCTTTTTATAACTAGAAATAGAGAAAAGAAAGAGAAGGACTTATTATGTAAATTCCCTAAAGTTTAAATCTTTTTAACCCTGAGTCAGTTAAAACAAGCGGGAAAAAAGAAAACATTATTCATCTTCTTCTTCGCGATTTAGCATGGAAAAAACGAGAGGGCTTTCTCAAATTAAGGGCTAAGAACGTCTATTCAAGTAAGCTCAAGTACAATGGCAGGGTTATTAAGGTCAAATCAAGAGATTTATTAGCTCACTCTCAATCAAAAGGACACATCACACAGGAAGAAGCACAAAGAGGTGTGGGTTTTGCACTAAATTTACTCACACAACAAGCATAAGTGAGCCTCAAACGGATTGCCAGCTTGGCAATCCGTGTGAGCTCATTAGTGATCCAACGGCCATAAAGCTTGATCAAATGATTTCAATGATTGGATAGCAGAGATTGAAAGAAGTTGGCAGAGGCTCAGGACCTAGAAGCTTCTTTAAGCACCTATAAATAGGGCCTCACTCTTCACACACAGGCACATAGCTTAGGGTAGTTTTTAGCTTAATTTACTTTTCTAGCTTAATTTCTTAAATCATTGTAACATTTCCTTTCAAGTATTATAATAAGCCTTTATTAATAAAACTCAGTTGAATTTAATCTCTTTTAAGCTCTCTTGTTTACTTAATAAGCTCTTATTTTACCTTAAACTGTTAAGCTAAATAGCCATAAGCTACTCATAAGCTCTTTTAGTCTATAAGCTAAAATTTAAGCTCAATAGGCCTTAATATTACTTAAACCTTAAATCAGCTTAATATCTATACATTATTACCTATGAAAATGAATTATGGAAAGCTCTAGGAAGTTGGTTGAAATTGATAACCAAATGGACTTAACTCCTAGCTTATTAATAAGCTAGGAGAGCTTGTAGCTACTCTTAATTGAGTCCTCTTGTTTAGCTAGAGGATCAAGTAAGTTTTCTTTAAATTCCTTAAGTTTTAAAGCTTTTAGTAATAGTATTATTGCTTTCTATATTAGATTTGCCTAATTGCTTGTTCATTTGCTTATTCTATTTGCTTATTTGTCCTAATTTGTTTCTTATCTAGCTTATTAAGTGAATTTAGTCATTTGTCTTTAGATTATAGAATTTAGATTTTATTGTTATTCACTTCTGTCATAAAAGCTTAAAAAACCAAAAATATTAGTTAATAGTTATAGATCTTAGGATTTTGGCTTAATCAGTAGTTAAATTGTGTTTAATCAAGTAGTTATAAGCTCTAGGTTATCTGGTATTAAGTTTCTAATAGGTAGATTTCATTTTAAAAAGCTTTATCAAATCTGTCTATATGCTTAAGGAGTGTTTGGAATAAGCAAGTTTGACCACTAAAAGTCAACATAAATTGGGCAAAATACCTTAGTCAGCTGAGTTTTTCAAATTTAACAAGTTTTAAAAAGATTTCATAAGTTAGTTTGTGTTTTTAAAGTTATTATGGCTTATTATGATTCTCTCAGCACCAGGGTACCTTATGCCTATGTTATTGCTTGTGAAATTTTGATCCAAAGCCATTAAGGCTTGGATTTTGATTGAATTGTGTCTAAACATTCTTATTGAGTGTTTCTAAGTGCAGGTTTACCCTTTTGGTAACCTGCACTTCTTTGTTCTTGCTTGTGCAAAGTGTATCAGCAGGAACACTAGGTTCCTACTGTCACTTTTGTTTATAATTTTCAGCTAGATAGCATAGGATTTAGGAGCTCATATTTAGGTTTAAGTTAGTTTTAATATAGCTTAATATAGAATAATGCTTAGTTTTAATTCCCTAGCTTATTTTCTAGATTGCTTAAGCTGTTAAATTCACTAAAAAGAGTCAGTGAAAACTGATTAGTTTACTCAGCATAAATTGAGTAAATAAGCTGCTTTTAGATTTAATTTAAGCCATCAGTTGTAGGAATTAGGATCTAATCTTTTTAAATTTCATAGTTTATATATAGCTCATCTTAGTTTAAGGCTTATTTTTCATTTTCAATTAAGTTTACTATAGTACAAAGTTGTTTGAAAGTAGCTTAAACAGCCAAAAAGCCAAAAACAGTAGGTCACTTAAGTAGATTCTTAATTTGCTAATTTTAGCTTAATATACTAGTTTTTATGGCTTAATTAGATAGCTAATAAGTAGTTTAATAAGTTCCTTTAAGCTTATAGTCTAGTGTAGCTTTTTAAGAATTTTAGCTTAATTGATTTTTGTGCTAAATTGCTTATTTCATGAGTTTGCTTGATTCAAGATCAATTTCAGTTGCTTAAAAGTACTTCTAGCTTAGATTTCTTTGCATTTATAGATTAAGCATTTCATAAGCTCATTAAAACTCCTTTCCTTTTTTATTTTGAGCTTAAAATAAGTTTTTTAGAGCTTAATTAGTAAAAATCAAAGGAAGTAGCTAGTTTCTGTAAACAGCTACTTGATAAGCTTTTTATGAGCTTATTAGTGCTTTTCATACCAAAGTGCTTTTGTTAAAGTTACTCCCACCAGCTTGTTTTACAACTTTGCTCTTTTAAGTTTTTAGTAATAAGCAGTTTTAAATTCTCAAGTGCTTAAAAGGACTAGGCTTGTAGTCGGGCTGGGCTCTCAGGGGCTGAAAGTGTAATTTTCTAAGTTTCTTTAGTTGCATAGTTAGTCCTTGTCAGTTTTCTTTTATTTTAATTAATAAATTAGGTTTAGTTTTAATTAGTTTAATTAGTCTTTATTAATAAAGTAAAAATTAGGGCTTTTATTTTTATAAAATTTCTGCACACTTTCTTTATTTAGTGTAATTTTTATAAAATTTTTAGGATTCTATTTTTAATAATTTTATTATTTTTATAGTTTTTAATTAGTTTAAATTTTAGAAAAATCATATCTTTTAATCTAAAAAGACAAAAATAGTAATTCCTTTTTCTAAAATTTTCTTTTTACTTATTTTATTTAGGAAAAATATAATTTCAATTATTTTTATATTTTTTTTATTTTCTAGGATTTAATTAGTTTTAAATAGTTTTTAATTCTTAAAAAAAATTCAAAAATAATCTAAAAAATATTTTTCTTTTTCTTAAAATTTTCTTTTATCATAATTTAGGTTTAGAAACTTAATTTGCAATTTTAAAGTTTTAATTTAGTAGGTTTGCTTAATTGTCGCGTTTTAATTGTTTCCCGTATTTGTTTAATTGTTTAGTGCCTTTAATTTTCCATTTTAATTGTTGTTTTTTTATTTAGTAGTCATAGCTTATCAAATCATCTATTTTCTTATTCAAATCATAATCCGGACTTAAACGAGGTTTCAATTTCACTAGTCGTTGGGGAAACGACCCGGGTGATCATACTTATCCGGTAATATACGTATTCTATATATATCTTTGTGAGTGGAATTGTCCAAGGGTTACTTGGGGATTTCCTTAATTTCTCTATAAGTATATTATTTTATATGTATGTAAAACTACTATCAACTGGCTTATAATCTGCTGAAAGGAACATGCAAAAGTTATGTGGAGTTAGACTACACTATGGAAGAATGCTATCGTGCTTTGTCTTAACAATGTGAGTGGAACAATCCTGAGGGTCATCGTTGTCCCTATGATCTTACCAAACCTCTACCTATGCAAATGTCATCTCAAGGTCATCAAATTATCCCAGCCAACTTCTTCTTTAACAATGACTTAGAATACTTAAGAGGAGGAAGCAGTAACAAGAAATACACAGCCTCTACGACAAAGTCTAAAGCTGCAAGGTATGAGTTAAAGGTCATTGAAGACATGGTTCCTAACCTATGAAGTCCTATAAAGGTTTTTTATAATAGATATGCTCTTTTAGGAATCTCTTAATTGCGAACCAAATGCCAGAATTTATATGGTTATACGACCAAAATGGTGTCCAAGCACGATGTTTATTCGACCAAGAGGATATCAAGCGTTATCAGTGTCAAGGTGAACGAGTGGTACGGGTATGGTCACTTGGAGGAAATTGTTGTTAAAAGAGCAGATCAACAATTATATACTTTTAAGGAAGGTGATTTCAAGAGACCGCATCTTTGAAGACATGCTATTTCTCGTTATTCAAAACAAACTTAAATTATGTGCTTATATGGTTTTATGTGTTAGTGCTATAATGCGTTGATGGGGTCATAGGTACTCCGGGATATTTTCGTAAATGATGGTGCATTATTTAATGAGACCGGGAGGGCGACGTATGTTTTGGTTTTGGATTATGATGTATGTTTTGGTTTTATGCAGCGACGTGCGCTTTGTTTTATTGAAATGATCACCAAATTAAGATTTGGGTCGATCTTTCGTTTAAAAACGACACGATTTATGTTTTCCCGGATACGTTCCATGGCGTATTTTCGTTCTTATGGATAAATAAGCGATTGTAGTTAAATTTTGATTCCGTTGGTATGAATTACCATTTGTTTTGTTGACTTTCCATCCGGAATAGTCGAAGCGAGTATCATATTGCGTGATTCTTGCGTTCGAGCATGTGAGTCCGTTCGATAAATGAAGAACCGTTCATCGCAAGCGAAGTTTAAGTTGAGTAAGAAAGGACGAGCAACGGGACGAACGCTCATTTAGGTGGGTGGATGAATGTAACAACCCGAGTTTTACGACGCGTATGACGATCGCGGATTCGACGTCATAACTGTCATTTTATAAATTTCTATGATCGAACGTCGATATGTAAAATTTTAATTGTCGAACATAAATATTTTCGTATTTTATTACGGATGAATTTGAGAAATTTTTATCTTTGTCGTTTTGCGAGTCAACGTTTGACAGCGCGACGTTAACGTTTTAGCTCATAGTAAATCATTGACGAGCCCTCGTTAATGTTTTATTTTTGTAAATCATATTTTTTTCGAACTCCGTCGCCTTTTGTTCCTCGACCTTGGCCAAAACTCGCGTTTTATTTAAATAGACATTGTTTAAATTTTTGTGTCTAATGTTACATTTTATTTAAAAGGATTTCTTACAAGAGATTTTACAAGTAAATAAATTTCCAAAATAAATAATGTATTCCCCTCCCCCTAGCCATTAGCGGTCGGCTTCTATCCACACACACTCCGAACATTT
This sequence comes from Tanacetum coccineum, assembly GCA_026074375.1. NCBI lineage: Eukaryota > Viridiplantae > Streptophyta > Magnoliopsida > Asterales > Asteraceae > Tanacetum > Tanacetum coccineum. The sequence goes on from BQNB010006811.1 coordinate 73,658, forward strand.
TGAGTTCCCAAGTCCATAATGATTACTTGTGCTCCCAAGTTAAATTGACCTAACTACACATCTATATAAAACAACCAAAAAAAAAATTTTGAAGCAAAAAATTTTGTTCCTCTTCCCTTTCTCTTGAGTCACATCGAAGGACATACAACAAACATTAAGCATCCACAAAGGATTTTGAGCTTGAAATCCCATTCATTATTATATAATGATAATTTTAAACTAAGCAAAGAACCAAAGTGCTCAGTTGCAATTTGTTCCTCACGTTTCCTTGGTGCGCTCAGTAGTGAAGACCAAACAACACCCACAACCACACCCCCCCTCCACACCCTTGCAATTTCATTTTTCCAACTAGCAAATATTGTTTAGATGATGATAATATAATCATCCATGAAAGAAAAATGCACATGCAATAAGGTTTATGCATGTTTGAGTTTTGAATGAAATAAGGAGGTTTTGATCTAATTTAGTGTTAGAAGCTAGTGGGAAAATGATTATAAAAGGTTTTGTGTAAGATTTGATTTGCAAAAAGTTAAGGTTTTGGTGTTTTGGTTTGCTTTGAGCCACGACAACCACAAGAGGGAATAAGACGAGTCCGAGTTTTCATCCGATCTTGCTTTATATAGCATTGTAAGCGTTCTATTTATTAGTTTGATAATTGTTTTCGCGATTTGATTCGTTTTCGTTTATTACATGTGATAAAATCTGATGGATCTTACGTCGTCTAGTTAGATTTTTGTTGTTGGTTGATTGAGCAAGTTGAATATTGATTATAGGTCATTTTAGATGTGACATGAATGAATTTTTGGGTCAAAAATGAATTTTGGCGCATTTTGTAGTATGTAGTTTTGGGCAGAAACTTTGGCGCTGAAAACGAGGCATGAGATTTTGTAAAATCTATTTTTTTTTGGAAAATATAATAGAGCTTACTTTTACGATCGTTTTGATATAAAATGAAGCTTCTAACTCCTAATAACAAAGAATCTAGAGCGAAATCGAGATATACACTTTAAGCTAGAAAATAAAGTCACTTGTGAAATATACTAAATGCTGGCAGATTCAAAAACGTCCGATTTGAGCACTTTCGAGTCCGTTTTAGCCTTACGGCGAAACACGAAAGTTGTTCGGAATGTCGTTTTGCATAAGATCTCTTTAGAGTTCGAGTTGTGAAAATGTGATATAGCGGGTCGTTTCGGGCGGGTCAGATTTAAGGAAGTATATGTATTTATAAAAGTCAACGTAAAAGTCAAACGAAGATTTTAATTGACACTAATATGTCGTAAAGGTTAGTTTGGTTAATAAAATAATATCAATGGATATTTTAAGAACGACGGGTATTTTACGACCGTTAGTCGAGTCTAAAAATGGAAAGTCTAAAAATAGTAACTTTTGTAATAATCGGGATATAACTCCGATATGAGTAATTAATAACCGAGTTTGGGCGTCGAAAGTTCGATGAGATAAATAAATATTACTATAAATATAATTAGATGACGGGACTTAGTAAAAATGGTAACTTTCCGAAAATAGAAACTTTCTAAAAATAGAAAGTTTCCAAAAATAGAGAGTTTTCAATAAAGTGTTGAAGCGTGTAAGTAAAAGAGTGATCGTAACTCAATTATGTGGGGTTTGGGATCTAGGACGCGCAAGAGGATTTCTCATCACATGTGTATGTATATCTATATAGTTTTAATAGTTGCGGTGTACGCATTATTCGATCGTATCTTATTGTATAGTAATCGAGCGACATAAATTATAGGTCGCGGTTGAGTTCGTTGTTGAGACGTCTTTGGATTGTTTCAGTTGTTTTGATCTTCGGCTCGATCAAGGTGAGTTCATAGCCTCGCTTTTGAACTGTTTTAAATGTTTTAAAACCCGCGAGGGGGATACATGCTTGTTTTAAAAATTGAACGCAATGTGTTTTGATACGTGATATGATTCCATGCTATGAGTTTATGCCTTTGACTGTGTACTCGTTAATTACCGAGGAGGTAAACGCTGAATGCATTAAATAGATCTATTGGGTTTGACAACCCTGTCTGGGGTATGAATCCGAAGGTGAGCACCCTGTAACGGACATTTTGTATTGAGAAAGGGGTGGTGGCATACTACCCGGTCACTTATTTGTCTATCATGATAAATGTGTTAAGGTTCGGTACACGGGCTCATGTGGTGGAAATCATGATATAACTTGCCTTGCAAGCAATGTTATAGTGTTTTGTGGAACCAAACATGCGTTCTGACTGTTATTTGTAAACTCTATGAATTCACTCAACGTTTTGTTGACGTTTTTAAGCATGTATCTCAGGTTTAGATGTTGTTGATGGCTTGGATGGAACGGAACGCGGATATCTGGGATTGTGACTAGGTGAAAAGTTATACATTTTATAAAAATGGGATTTGTAAGAAAGTCGTGCTGTGATTTGTTAGAAAAGAAATTTCTAAAGTTATTTGGGACCTTGTAACTCTGATTTTCCTCATCTAAATAAAATAAATTTTGTTTTATAAACGTATCGTTTGAACGTTTACTGGGATTCGTGTGCATGTATTATGAAGTAGCACCCCAAATGTTGTATTCCGCTGCGTATCGTATTTTGGGGGTGTTACATTTATTTAAGGGAAGTTGTTCATGGTTTGAGAATAATCGTATTTAGTTGCAAGTTTTTGCTATTTCTGGGTCAGTTTGGTGTTTCCCAAAATTGTACCTTATAACTTTAAATGCTATTGCTCTTTTGAATATAAAATTCGGAGACCGGGTTCATATCCAACTATTAAATTTGGTCTTCAGGTTTTTTTAAATATATTCAACCCTTTAAGGTCTTTACATACACTTAAACTTATAACATGGTGTGATGGTTAATATTAAATGTGTTCGAATAGGTCAAAAAAATTTGAAATTATCAGCATTTCTGGGGGTCATGTTAGTGGGCTTGGAAGCAATCATGTTTAGTTGTTCATGATGTATGTTATAACTTTTTATATGTCTATACATTTGACTTCTAATAGCTATAATTTTTGTGTGTTGTTAGGGATAAAAAAATTCGTCAAGGAACTTTCACGCCATGTAAAATGTTATAGATGATGTCAGTAATCTATGGCATTTTCAACGTACGACGCTTAAAACTTCGGTACCTGAAGTTGCTGCCAACCTTTATAATATCTTACATGGTGTAGTTTCTATAAATAAATTGAAGATCCTTGAAGAAGATGAATCGACACCAACTTAACTGCTGGTGGAGCGTGGATGTTCAAAAAAGACGAAGCCGTTTTGATTACCATATGCTTTGCTCATGTCTTATATCCCATAAAAATATGTCTTTTAAGATTTTTTGCCTTTGGAGTTTGAAAATAAAATCCAACGTGGTTGATTGAACAGGATTTGCGAGGCCAAGAATATGAAAATACTAAAAATCATTGATGTTCCCAGCTACATAGGCATGAAGCGTTGGTCATATGGCTTGGCATGTTACTCATATTTGATGTTGCCACACATAGTGTGTTCTGGCAATTTTTTTCTAACACACTTTGGATTTGCTTTTTCACGTATGGTTTTTGTCTCTCTTTCTGTTTAGAATATCCTCACCATAAATTCTTTGTGAAATGATACTCTTTCAAGAATGATGAAGATACTCTTTGATTTTGAAATAGACTCAATTTTAAGAAATTAAAGAGATATCATTCATATTCTTAAGTATAAATTGGATTACTGTTTTGGTATTTATATTGTCTTGGGGAAACATCGAGAAGGTTTCCATCTGTACTCTTTATTTGTTGCACATATGAGCAAATTAAAATGCACCGCAACAACGCTAGGCCACATCATTATTCGTTATTATTTTTTTTTTGTAATCCATATTTAATCAGTGTTAATATACGAACGTTAGTTTTTTTGTTGAATATTAGGAGCAAACTTAACATGCATTTAAGGGTTTACGTGTTTAATTTAATTGGTATAAGGATTAAATATAAATTAGATTTGGTTAGTTGGAGGTGCATGGAAAATCTAGGCTTTATTATCTCGGTTGGGTTTACCTTAATGACGAGGATTAAGGTTTCTTACCCCCTCATCTCTTTAAATAGAGATGGGGATTGCTAGAAAAACATTCTTTTCTCTTTAATAGATTTATTAGGTGAATTCAAGTTATGAGAAGATGAGATAGAAAAAAAAATATGTGTAGTAAGATTAATATAGAGAAAGAATGGAGAGATATGAGGTGTCACTTAGAGACATTACTGTATATATGATAGAAGCGGTGAGGAAAAAGATGCTTTGATGAGAAGGCAATAAATACCTTAATTTTATATTTGTCGAGACCGGAGTTTTATGAGAAAGTTTCCAAGGATACAACTGCTACAGGAATTTGGACATAAGATTGTACTAGTCTTCTATTAACCAAGTCCTTCGTAGCAGGATATACTCTAAAGAAGAAGTTTTGTAAAAATATTATATGATTCAAGGACAAAAATAGGTGATCTTATAGTGTGTTTAATATGTTGAAACTTTTATTTGGCAAATATTTGACATCGATATTGAGGATGAGGATCAAGCATTATGTTACTTACTTCCATTGCTTACGGTCTTTATGAACAATTTGTGGAGACATGTTGTATGGGAGGGAAACCCTGAAAATGGAGGATGTTCTGGTGGTAAATATGTATTCAAGGGAGTTGAAGAAAAGAACTTGAATGGTACAAAAGGAGAAAGTCTGTGAGGGTTATTAATGTAGGGGAATGTCATATAATTCAGGTAAGCTCCATTATGGTGGAAAGTTCACATTTTAAGAAAGGTGTGGAACTAGTAAAATAAAGTGCTTTCATATGCCATTAAGGAGGGATCATTTGAAGAGAGACTTGCCCGATAAAGTAGTCAAGTGAGTGCGTCAGGAGGCGTAATTATGATCAGGATTATGATTCTTTTGCATGACGAGGGTTAACATAATTTGGAGGGAAGCCTTGGTATTAGCGAGAAATCATGATGACCGAATTTGGTTTTAGTATTTCAGGTTGTCTTACCATATGACACTAGGAATTATTTCTTATATGACTTTAAGGTTTTAATGGTGGGTTCGGTTCTGTTTAGGTGATAACACGACATGCCCTTTACAGTGGATTGGGAAAAGAGCATATCTCAGTTGAAATATTTAACAAGCTTTATACTAGACGATGTCAGGTATGTTTCAAGGTTTAAAACGAAGTTTGATTTGAATTGGGTACTCTTAAAAAAGGTTATACTATGAAGATGAAGGATGGGTTGAGTCTAGGGTCAAAGGTTGATCGGATTATGATGATTGGATCAAGAAATAAACTGTTTGTATACTTGGAAGCAAATAAGTACTTTTGGGAGCATGGATGGAAGATTCAAACAAGTTGCATTCATGCATTCTTGGTTTTAAACAATTTTGGTTCAAAACAATCTGGTCATAAAACAAAGTAGATACATTCAAACAGCGTAGTCCTCGTGTTGAAACAAGAGTCAATGAAAGTACAGGTTGATAAACGTGTTTGGTTTGAGGTGGAATTTGCGGGAGCTCAAAGGGATCGTGAAGCTGAGGTTTTTCAGGTAGTAAAACGATGATGTTGCTTTGGTCTAAGATGGTTGGAGGACAACGAAACTGATAAAAAGATGAAATCGGATTGCTATTGGTGTTTTAAAACCCGCGAGGGGGATACATGCTTGTTTTAAAAATTGAACGCAATGTGTTTTGATACGTGACTGGAGTACTTGGTCAAGAGGGTGCAGAGGGTAATGTGGATAAAAAGAAGAAAGTGAAGGAGTCTATGGAAGCTAATCTAGGGAAATTATTGAAGTATAATGCCTGGTCGAGAAGGTGGTCCTTAGTTTGAAGTTCCAACATGAAGAAAAGATGATGAGTATTAGCTATGTTTAAGTGTTACTCCTAAGGTGGAAATTGTTGAATATTAGGAGCAAACTTAACATATATTAGGGGTGTAAGTGTACAATGTAATTAGATTACCATTCGACATAAACTGTGATTAGGTAGCTTGGTGTGCAAGGCAAGCTAGGTTTTATCTATTCGGTTGTGGTTTCCTTAACCGACTAGATGAAGGTTTCCACCCCCTCATGCTAGAAAAACATTATTCTTCCTTGTTGTAATAGCTTTATTAGGTTATTTAATAAAAGTTTGGTACGAGGGTATAACGTGTGTTAATTCTTGTCGATTCTTTGCAGTCTATTGTTAGGAATCGAGAAAAGACTCGGTGACTTCCAAAATAGTAGTTCTTAGCTCGTAACATAATCGTTGTGTAATAAGTAAGCTAACCAGGTCAACATATGGACTATCCATATGTTGACCGGCCCATGTAACATATAAATACCCTCTCCATGCCTTGGAGAGGGTGTTGGTTCATTCTTATTTCACTAATACATGCTTTTATTTCTTTTTCTCTCTAGAATGTTTCCAACCACTTTCTCTCTTTAGATTACTTGTGTTTCATCTTATTTGTGCGATTTAGATATATACTACAATTGGTATCAGTCTCCATGGGGTGATATAGTGTGTTTGTTTGCGTTTTTTTGTGTCAAAAAATTCAAATTTAGAGTGTTTTTTAGGCTAGTGTACTCGAAAAATTTAAACCCAAGTTTTTGATATTTAATATGTTAAAAGTTAATGTTTTATGTTAGATCTAGCTTAGGGATACTTTTGTTCGCAAAAAGAACCAAGAAAAACATTTAAAATTGTGTTTTTAGGTGATTTTAGAGTTTGGTTTTGTTTTGTTCTTACCAGCGAAATAAGATCTTCTGTTCAGCGAAATACATGTACCAAATAACGAAATAAACCAAAGTGCCAGTGAAATACAGGTTTACATCCCGCAAAATAAGCTTGCTTTCTAGTGAAATACTGGTTTACATCCCGCAAAATAAACTTGCTTTCCAGTGAAATACAGGTTTTGATCCCGCGAAATAAATTCATTAATCCCGCGAAATAACTTTCTTTTCCAGCAAAATACAGGTAGTGAAATCCCGCGAAATAACTTCATTTCGAACGATTTATCTGTCATTTCCCGCGAAATATTGGCACATTCAGAGTTTAGTAAAATCTCACGAAATAAGCACTTATTTCGCGGTTTATGATTCTGATTTGTTGTTTAGTTTTTTTAGGAATTTAAGCACTTTCATTGTACTTCAAGGACTTTTAATACAACAAGAGAAACTCATAATCACTTACAACAATAACACAACAACATAATAACCACTGATTACTAAAACGATCTTTCATATCTTTTCACACAACAATCATTTCAAGATGTTAACAATGGCAGAGAATGTTATTGCAGCAGGGGCTGAAAACCGTCCTCCTATGCTTGATAAGAGTCAGTATAGTTCTTGGCGAAGTCGTATGCTGCTCTATATCAAAGGTAAGGAACATGGTAAGCAACTTTATGACTCAATCATCAATGAACCTTTCAAACATGGAACAATTGAAGTCCCCGAACCTCTAACTACACCAGCAACCATCAAAGATAGTTATTATGACGAGCTCACAGACGCAGAAAAGATTTGTGAAGCTTGTGACATAAAATCAACCAACATTGTTCTTCAAGGCTTACCACAAGATATTTACAGTCTAATGAATCATATTAAAGCCAGGGAGATTTAGAATAAAGTCAAGTTTCTTATTGAAGGTTCAGAACTCTTATTGCAGAAAAGAGAATCAAAGTTGTATGATGAGTTTGATACATTTACTTAAGTGAAAAGATAGACAACTCACTTTTATTACTTGAGGTTTGCATAGTTAATAAATGACATGCACTCGATTGGAATGTCAATGCAACCTCTTCAAGTCAATACAAAAGTTGTCAATCATCTTCAGCCAGAATGGAGAAAGTTTGTGACGGATGTGATGTTAGCTAAAGACATGCACAACACCAACTTTGATCACTTGTATGCTTATTTGAGACAACATGAAGCTCATGCTAATGAAGTGCGACTTATGAGGCAACGATACCCGGATCCTCTTGCCTTGGTGGCTAACACATACAACTCTTCTCCATATTACACCAACGAGTCTTAGTATCATCAACAACTCTTACTAATTTTTCAACAATATTATTCACCTCCAGTATCTGTATCACCAATGGTTTAGCACCAATCTTCTCTAGCACCCAGTGCTAATCAACCATCAGTGGTTCAACAGCAATCTTATCAAACACTGGATGCTCATCAATCATTAGTGATACATCACCAATCATACCAAGCACATGTTCATCATCAATCATCGCAAGCAAATTTCCCTCATTTGGATTCAGGATTAGTTGTACCATCTTTTCTACCTTCAGATGATCCAATTGCTAGTTTAAAAAAGGCATTGACTTTCATTAGCACATCATTTGCTTCCCAATACCCACCAACCAACAACCATCTTAGAACCTCGTCCAACCCAAGAAATCAAGCAACTATCCAAGATGACAAGGTTACGATGCAGAATGTTTAAGGGCGACAATCACAGGGATATGCAAGTAGTGGGTCCATGGGTAATGCTACATGGATTAACAGAAGTATGGGCTCAAGTACAACAACTCAGGCTAAGGTTGTTCGTTGCTATAACTGCGAAGGTAAAGGCCAAATGACAAGACAATGTACCAAACCAAAAAGTCCAAGGAATTCCGCATTGTTTAAAGAGAAGATGTTCCTTGCCAAGGCTTTAGAATCAGGGGTTACATTGGATGATGAACAAATGGCATTCTTAGTAGATAATGGGGACACAGTTACTATAAGATAAGAGTCTTAGGAAATTCCTACTCCAGCTATTTTCCAAACTGATGATCTGGATACTTTTGACTTTGACTGTGATGAAGCACCCTCAACTAGTACAATTCTTATGGCTAAGCTTTCTGCATATGATTTAGACATCCTCTCAAAGGTACCAAATCCTGAAACTTATCAAACTAATACTATGGTTGATCATATTATGTAAGAGATGTAGTATTCTGAACAACCACCTTTTATTAATGAGTCTGATATTGACATAGCAAATGACAATAATGTTATTTCATATGAGAAATATTTGTAAAAAACTAAAAATAAGGTTGTTCAAGATAATAATTCTTCAGCACAATAAGATGCAATGATATTTTCTGTGATTGAAGAGATGTCTAATCAAGTAGCTAAATGTAATGAGGTGAATAAGGAGAATAAAACTGTAAATGAGTCATTGACTGCTAAGCTTGAAAGATATAAAGAACAAATCAATTTTTTTGAAGAGAGACGAAAAGTTGATTTAACTGATAGAGAAAAGTATATTGATTTTCAAATGCGATGGGTTATTGTTGATAGAAATGCAAAGTTTGTAGATTTTCAAAACCAAATTCAAACGTTAAAACTACAACTTTCTGCAACTGTTGAAAGTCATAAGACTTTGTCAACAATAGTTAACGTTTTGAAAAAAGAATATAAAGCAAAAAAGATAAGTATATCAAAGTAATCATTGATTTAGAAAAGAAAAAGAATGCTTTAGACAATGTTGTTTACAAAATGGGGCAATCAATGCATATGTTAACAAAACCTTAAGTTTTTATGATGAAAGTCACAAAACAGTACTTGAGTATCAAAACCCTTTGTATCTGACTCAAGCTCAAAGAAAAGTACCTGTATTGTATTGTAGTCATACAATTGTTAAGCAACATGATGCATTGTGTGTGATGGATACTGAAGAAACATTAATATTGGTTGAAGAAAGTAGGTTAAAAATGCATGCTAAACAAAATGATCCAATTGCAAAAGACAAAAAAGTTAATATTGCACCCATTGATTATGCTGCATTGAATAAGCTGTCTGAGCATTTTGTGCCTCAAAAAAAACTTTCTGCAAAACAAGCATTTTGGTTACCCATTTCAAAACCTGTTTTCGAAACACCACCGGCTCAACCAGAACCAGTTCTTAAGCAAATTCCTCGTGAACTTCCTACAATCAGTTTGTTCAAAGATAGTTTTAATAAGATGAGAAGTCATGTCAATAATTTTGACAAGGTCATAACTGTCCATACCAAAGTAACTGGTCAAAATGAGGGAACTTGGGGGTTTGAACACATCCGCAGAGATTATGAAAAAGATGTCAAACCTTTTGTTAAAACTTTGAAAGAGTATTTTTACATGTTTGATCAAGGTCTTGCAAAAGAAATAATCGACATGAAAGACTTTTTAATCAAATGGAAACCGAGGTTGCCAAATGTTTTGTAGATAGGAAATGTTTTGAGATTCAAAAGAAAAACCTTTTTCTTGAAAATGATCGACTATTAGAGCTCATCATATCTCAAGATCTTGTGCATATTGCTGTGAATTCTTTAGCTGCAATTGTTGATTATCAAAGCATGGAAAAGAGTTATCTTGATGAATATAATGAATGTGTAAAACTTAAGGCCGAGCTTTCAAAAAAAGAATGAAATGGTTGAAAAAGTTGTTTGCAATGAACTTTCAAAAGATGTTCACAACTTGAAAATCACTGTATTTCTCTTGAAATTGAAACAAAACAGTTAAAAGAATGTCTTCGAAGTAATGAACCATGTTAAAATCCGAATGCTCCCAAATTTAAGGAATTTTTCAAAATTAATAATTTGAAAGCTCAGTTGAAAGGGAAAGACACGACAATAAACAACTTGAAAAAGCACATTGCTAATCTTAAAGGAAAAGCAATTGCTAATTGTTGTGAAATTATAAATTGCTCAAGAGTAATTACCCTAGGAATGTAAAAATTGGATTTGGAACCACTCTCTCCTAAACTTAGGAAGAATAGGGAAGCTTATGTAGATTACCTTAGAAAGGCCACTAAACATGTCGATACCCTTTGCGATATTGTAGAATAAGCTAGAGTCCAACAACCACTAGATATTGATTTAGACTATGCTTGTAAGTTCACAACACGCATTTAAGAGTTGTTAGTTTATGTAAGTGCTACGTGCCCTAGTTCCCTAGATGTGAATGAAATATTAGTTGCCATTACACCAATGAACAAGAGCAAAACGGTTAGGTTTGAGGAACCTAGGAAATCAACAAGTAACACACCAACATAGGCAGATTCATAAAACTCTAAGATTACTAACCAACCTTTGTTGACTTTTAGAGTGAAATGTTCTATTAGTGCTAGCGGATCACAGCCTTTAGGCAATACCAAGAAAAATAGGATCTCGCGAACCGCTAGTAGCAACCAGAAGACCACCTTAGGAGCGTTAGATCTAGTTTGAATAAAAAGAATTGTGTTTTTGAATGTAATGCAAGTACTAAGACAAATGTATTAAAAGCGAATTCTAAATCTATTTGCAAAACATGTAATGAATGTTTGTTTAATGCTTGTCATGATTTGTGTGTTGTTGATTATTTGAATAATGTGCATGAGCGTGCAAAATCTAGGTCTGCTAAGAGTAATAAAAAGAAAGTTTGGAAACCTACGGGTACAGTTTTCACTAATGCTGGATATAGATGGATACCTACAGGACGGACCTTCACTATAGATGGAAATACGTTCCCTTTAACTAGGATCACCTCCACTACAGTAGTGCCTCCTAAGCAGCTATTCCCAGCAAAAGTAGTTAAGAAAATACCACCAAGTAGTAATAATTTAGGGGAACCCAAACAATCAAATGTAGGTTCGAGTAGCAAATCTAAGATTTCTAACAACTCGGAGCCCAATAAAAATTAGGGATCCATTGTTTCCACTTCTCCATCTTCTTCCCGTATCCATTTCAGGTCGTTTAAATTGTCCTCTGGTACTTGGACTCGGGTTGCTCCAAGCATATGATAGGACAACGCTCTCAGCTCATCAACTTTGTTAGAAAATTTATAGGAACCATTAGATTTGGGAATGATCATGTTGCAGAAATAATAGGCTATGGGAATTATAAGATAGGAAATGTTACGATTTCTCAGGTTTATTATGTGGAGGGGTTAGGACACAACTTATTTTCAGTGGGCCAATTTTGTGATTCTGATCTTAAAGTAGCATTTCGCAAACAAAGCTGTTTTGTTTGTTGTTTATGACTTGGAAGGTGTAGATCTACTCAAGGGATCAAAGGGAACAACTTTGTACACTATGTCACTAGAAGAAATGATAAAATCCTATCTAATTTGTCTCGTCTAAAGCTTCAAAGACCAAGTCTTGGTTATGGCATAAAAGGTTATCTCATTTAAACTTCGGCACTATCAATGAACTTGCTAAACAAGGTCTTGTCTGAGGGCTACCCAAATTGAAGTATTAGAAAGATCACTTGTGTTTTGCCTGTTCTATAGGGAAAAGAAAGAAACACACACATAAACCTAAAGTTAAAGACTTTATTCAAGAAAAGCTGTATATGTTGCACATGGATCTTTGCAGTCCAATGAGAATTGAGAGTATCAATGGGAAGAAGTATATATTGGTTTTTGATGATTATTCTCGGTTTACTTGGTTGAAATTTCTACGATCAAAGGATGAAACTCTAGAGTTCCTGATTAAGTTTCTGAAACAAATTCAAGTTCGTTTAAATGCAACTGTCAGGAATATTAGAACAAATAATGGAACAGAGTTTGTTAACCAAATGCTGAAAGCCTATTATGAAGATGTTAGGATCTCACACCAAATTTTAGTAGCGCGTACTCTACAACAGAACGGTGTTGTCGAAAGACGAAACTGGACTTTGGTGGAAGCTGCTCGCATAATGTTGATATTTTTTGAGGCTCTATTATTTCTGTAGGCAGAAGCAGTAGCAACGACTTTCTTTACTCAGAACCTATCTTTAATTTGTAATCATCACAACAAAACACCTTATGAACTTCTGCATGACAAGAAACCCGACTTGACATATTTTCATCTCTTTGGTACCTTGTGCTATCCAACCAATGATAGTAAAGATCTGGGTAAGCTTAAACCCAAAGCTAATATTGGAATTTTCATTGGCTATTCTCCCGCAAAGAAGGATTAGCGAATCTATAACAAGCGGACCCGGTTGATCATGGAAACTATCCATGTTGAATTTGATGAGCTGACAGCGATGACTTCTGAACAATTCAGTTCAGAACCCGAGCTTCAACTTATGACTCCTAAAACAATCATTTCAGGTTTCGTGCAAAATCTATCTTCCTCAATACCTTATGTTCCACCAATAAAGAAATATTAGGATATTCTGTTTCAACCAATGTTCGATGAATACTTTAATCCTCCATTAAGTGTTGTGTCTCGTGGCCTTCCCACTGTTGATCTATAAGTTCGTTGATATAACCGGTACACCTTTGTCAACTTCCATTGAACAAGATGCACCATCTGCAAGTATTTCATCCACCATCCATGAAACATAATCTCCAGTCCTTACTCAAGGTGTTGAAGAACAGTTACAACCTGCACAATTTGATTATGATCCATTTCAAGATATTCTTACTTCAGAACCAAGTTCTCAAGAATCATCATCAAATTTGAAATCCACCAACCACCAACCATTAGAACATCTTAGAAAATGGACAAAGAACCATCTGTTGGCTAATGTGATTGGAAATCCTTCTCGACCAGTTTCAACATAAAAACAACTATAAACCGATGCCATGTGGTGTTATTTTGACGCTTTCCTCACTTCAGTCGAACCCAAGAATTATAAAGAAGCATTGCTTGAATCTTCATGGATCGAAGTGATGCAATAAGAAATCCATGAGTTTAAACAACTGCAAGTTTGGGAATTAGTACCACGTAGCGCGATGAATTTGGGGGTGTACTAAAAAATAAGGCTAGGTTAGTAGCTAAGGGATTTCGTCAAGAGGAAGGAATTGATTATGAAGAATGATTCACACCGGTTGCTAGAATTGAGGCCATCCAAATCTTCATTGCAAATGCCGGTCATAAGAACATGACAATCTATCAAATGGATGCCAAGACTGCATTCTTAAACGACAAGCTATGTGAAGAGGTCTATGTTAGTCAACAGAGGGCTTTGTAGATCAAGGCAATCCTACCCATGTGTATAGGCTGAATAAAGCTCTCTATGGCTTAAAGCAGGCTCCTCGCGCTTGGTATGATATGTTGTCAAAGTTTCTTCTATCTCAAGAGTTCTCCAAAGGTGTTGTCGATCCTACATTATTCACCAGGAAAGAAGGCAAATGTAACACCCCCAAAATTCGTGTCGCAGCGAAAATATGTCCGGGAGCGTTACTTCATAATACACAACGCTAGATACAAGAGAACGACCTCTAAATGTTTCGTTTGAAAAGTAATCTCGTTGATTTCCTTGAAATTGATATAACATTTGTCCCATAATTGCATCATAATGAAAAGCTTAAAAGTAATACAACAAGATTTGATCATTTGCATGTAAGAAGAAATCCATGAATGAAATCTTGTCAAATTTAGACTCTAATGCACATCAAGTAAGCCAAGCATCTAATTCACCTGAGAAAAACATGCTTAAAAGTGTCAACATAAAGTTGGTGAGTTCATAGAGTTTTGTAAGTATAAATATAAATGTTGAAATCCAAAGATTTATAAAGTATGTATGACCATTTCGATCCTTATAATAATTGCCAAAAATATAAGAGTAATTGTAGAACCGAAAGAGTTTAGTGTTTATTGCATCGCCGCAATATAATGAAAAGTGTTCAGAAATTAGTAATGTTCAATAAGTAGTATGGACAGTGAAATCGTTGATTTTCCAAAATGTATGGGTCTACTATAACAGATACAGTACCACATAAATAATATCTACTGTTGCGCTAAGCTCATGACACTGAAGCTCGACATCTATGTATGCAATTTAATGCAAATAAAGGCCCGTGTAGATGTTCAAACCCGTAACATCCAAATTGCTCCGACATGTATGCATTCGTGTTTCAGTACTGTCGAAACTAGTGAGAGCTACTCACCCGAACAGGGATGTCAATCCCAAATAGATCTATTTATACACTGTTAGATATGAGTAAACGACTCGATCACCCTGTATATTTATTGTTTATAATAGTTCTTAATTTAATAGTTAATCGTATGTCTTTCGGTTTTAAGCCGGGTTCTAATACCCGGTATTTGTAAAAACTATATAAGCCTCTTCCAACTTTGGAAGTGGCAAGCTAGTTAATAATCTATTTTACACTTCACACACATGTTTCTCTCTCTAGAATATCTCTCTATGTGTTTATCTCTCTAAATACTAGCCCAATCACAAGAATCATCACCTGTGTTATGATTTAAACGATCCTACAATTGGTACCAGAGCCTAGTTAGATTCGTGATTGATTCATGTGGTTAATACAAGATCAAATTCGTGGCTTATTTTTGGTGAAAAATACCCACGGCTCAAATTTATTTTTGAGCTTGTTTGTTTGTTAATCGTGTTCTTCCTTTGTTCTACATATCAAAAAGGTTAGATTGTTACCATATCATGGCTTACATAAGCATCTAGATCGTTTTTATAAGCTTAAAAGGGTTTGGCTTATTTGAGGAAAGAAATAGCTTATTTGGTCGATTTATGCCTATTTCGAATTGAAGTTCATCAAGGCGGTTTGCTTAAAATATAATATTCTAGGTGGCGAGTTGACAGAAAGGACAGACAAGATCCACGTTTTAAGGAAGAGGTAAACGGCGAGTTGACCAGGTCAAAAGCGAGTTGAGTTAAATATTAGATTTTATTTACGGCGATTTGCTATAAAAGGTTGACGGCGAGTTGCCAAAAATTTGTGGCAAGTTGGTGTTTGTGTGGCGGGTTGACAGGTTGCCAAGGCGGTTTGAATATAAGAATGGCCAAATACAATCGTTACTCTGCCTAATTTCAAAATCCAAGGCGAGTTGAATAAAAAAAAATAGGCAGCGAGTTACTCTAGGCAACGAGTTAAACTCATAGGCGGCGAGTTGCTCAAAAACAAGGCGGCGAGTTACTTGATTTAAACAGCGGTTTGAGTAAAGAATTACAAGCGGCGGTTTGCCTTAGTTTGGTGGCGGTTTAAGCACGTTTTTAGTGGCGGTTTGCTACATGTTAGGTGGCGGTTTGCTTAATATCCCATACGCAGCGGTTTGCTTAGTATCCAGACGACACCCCTTTTAGCGACACTTTTTGGCGGCAAAATTAAGTAATTTGTAAGCTTTTTTCTATAGCCTTTTTAACTTATTTTTACATCAAATTCAAATTTTGGTAATAGGGTAAAAAAAATTTCAGTCGACACCTTTTTAGCGACACTTTTTGGCGGGAAAAATTAAGTAAAATATAATTTTTTTCTTTAGTCTTTTTAGCTTATTTTTATACCAAATTTAGATTTTAGTAATAGGGTAAAAAAAAATTATAAACCAACTGCGCCAAATTTCAAACAAATCAACAAACCAAATACCACAACCAATTATTCATTTACGGTTTTTCTATTGATTTTGTAAAATCCCGGTAAACTTCTTATCGGTTTAAATCTTAGACTTGTAAAATCCCGTGAACGTTAATTGCATTCATAACCAATACATCAAGATGTCTAATATGTTAGAAGATATCCAGTATGCCGGTTCCGATACACGCCCACCAATGCTTGATAGAACAGACTTTGAATCATGGCAACAACGGATTCGTCTGTATTGTCTGGGAAAAGATAATGGAAAGTATATAATGAAATCAATTACTGAAGGTCCATTTCAAATGGGAACAATGAGAGATACCCTTACTGAAGGAGGTGAGGGTGCACTTCATCTAGGTCCAGAACGTGCTAGAGTCTTTGCCGACCTTTCAGCTGAACAAAAGGACATGTATAAAGCTGACATTCGTGCTACGAATATCTTACTTCAAGGTATACCAAAAGACATCTACACACTCATCAACCACTTTACTGACGCCAAAGACATTTGGGACAATGTGAAGATGATTCTGGAAGGCTCTGAGTTAACAAAGGATGACCGAGAATCTCAATTATACGATGAATTTGAACACTTCTGCCAAATCAAAGGAGAAACCATTCATGTATACTATGTCAGGTTTACAAAGCTCATTAATGACATGAGAAACATCAAGATGACCATGTCCAGAATGCAGCTTAACTCTAAATTTGTGAACAACATGTTACCTGAATGGAGCAGATTCATAACTGAAGTAAAACTCAACAGAGGTTTGAAAGAGTCTAACTTTGATCAGTTGTATGCTTACTTGAAGCAACATGAGGTGCATGCTAATGAGAACAGAATGATGATGGAAAGGTTCATTCAACCAACTAATGATCCTTTGGCACTAGTGTCTAATGCCTCAGTTCAGCAATATCCAACACAATCATCCATGTCTCCTCAATCCTCAAATGAACCATCTCCTGCTCCTGCTGATAACTTTCAACTGCACTCAGGAAGTTCTTCAACTGAATACTTGATCGAAAGCCTAACCAACACACTTGCCCTCCTCAATCAATCATTCAAAGCACATCTTCCTCAAATGAACAATCAACTCAGAACTTCCTCAAACGCAAGGAACAATGCTACAGTTCAAGACGGCAGAGTTGTTGTTCAGGATGTTCGAGGTAGATACAATGCGAATAATCAAGGAAGACCATTTCAGAGGAACAATGCAAGAGGAAATGTTGTAGCTGGGAATGCTGGAGGTCAGAACAGAGATGGCAATGTGAATCCTGGTCAAGCTAAACCCATTATGTGCTACAACTGCAAAGGAATCGGGCACATAGCACGAGAATGTCCACAACCAAAGCGTCCTCAGGATTCAGACTACTTCAAAGACAAGATGCTGCTTATGAATGCTCATGAGAATGGTGCTGTACTGGATGAAGAGCAGTTGTTGTTTCTTGCAGGAGAACAGGTCACCAATTTTGATGACGATGTGGATGATTTGGCACTCAATGTGGACCATGTCTTTGAAGCTGATCAATGCGATGCATTCGACTCTGATGTTGATGAGGCTCCCACCACACAGACCATGTTCATGGTAAATCTTTCATCTGAAGATCCAATCTACGATGAAGCCGGGCCATCATATGACTCGAATACTCCGTTTGAGGTACAAGATCATGATACCTTTGTAGATCATATGGATGAGTATCATGAAGTACACGAGATGCAAAGCGATGTACAACACAACTACGTTGTTGACTCTGATGCTGACTATACGAGTGATAGTAATATTATTCCGTATGATCAGTATGTGGAAGACAACGAAGAACATGTTGTACAAAGTAATGTATCTTCTGTACGAAATGATGCATTGATGTCAATTCTCGATGAAATGCATGAACAGGGTGTACAAAGTAGGTCAGCAAATAAGCAGGTTAAAGTAGTTAATGACACATTGACTTCTGAACTTGCGAGATATAAGGAACTGGTCGGGGTGTATGAACAACGGGCTAAGTTTGAATTAACTGATAGAGAACGAAAGATTGATGAACAAATGAGAATAATTATCTCTGACCGAAATCGAAAAGAAACTTCTTTAAAATCGGAACTTCATTCTGCACAATTGCAACTTCGTTCTACTCTTAACCATCATAAGATAGTGAGGGAAGAAGCGATCATTTTGAAAAAGGATTTTAAACAAAAAGAAGACAAATTCCTTGAAGAGTTTTTAGACATTAAAAGGCTAAAAGAAAAGGTTGAAGATAGATTATACAAACAAGATCAATCTGTACAAACGGTTCACATGATATGTAAACCAAAATCGTTTTATGATGAAAAGAACAAGGTAGCGATAGGCTACAAAAATCCCTTATGTCTCACTCGTGCGAAGCAAGTTCAACCAGCCCTCTATAATGGTCATGTATTAGTCATGTCCAATCATGCACGCCCTGTTGTACATGACTCAGAGGATACTCGTGAGATATCTGAGATAACTAGGAAAAGAATGCTTGAGAAAATGAAAAGCCCTCTATGTGTGGAAAATAAAATTAGGATTGCCCCCCCCCCCAGATTACTCGAAGGAGAACCTTCTTGCAACCTTTGCTCCACAAAGAAATCTGACCCCAGAACAGATATTTTGGTCCATAGATAATAATGACAGGAAAAAGGCTGAGACCTCAGTTCCAAAACCACTTTCAGCATTGACAGTGTATCCACCCAATACTCCTGTCAAGCTTGTCCCCAGAGTTCTTCCAACTAAAAGTCAAGTGAAGATTAATCTTTATGTACTCACACAACTTTTTACGGAATTTGACAAAACTTGCAAAAAGAGAATCACCCCAACAGGTGTTACAGAAGGGGAAAGAGGTTTTGAGCAAACAAAAAGATGTTACCTCACTGAAGTTATTCCATTTTTCAAAACTCTTAAAGAACACTTTGCAGGAGTTCAAACGGCCCTCTTTAAAGAAGTTAAAGTAATGGAAGAAATTTTTGATCAAATGTCAGATGAGGTGGATCAGAATGTCGTGGACAAGCAATGTGCTGAAATTGTAAAGAAAAACCTTCTCATTGAAAATGAGAATCTGATTGCTAATTGTTTGTCGAATCAACTGTTGTTTGATGTGGAAAAATCACGTTGTCTAGATCTTGAAGCTGAGATGTCTAAAGTTCATAATGAGTCAAAACATATTTCAAAACTTGAAAGGGAATACCTAAATTTGCAATTAAAGTATCAACATCTTCAAGAAAGTTTTGATAATAAAAAATCACAAGCATCACAAGAAGCTCCTGATTTTAACTCATTCTTTAAGATCAAGAATCTGGAACATCAGATTCAAGAAAAGGACAACGTGATTAGAGACTTGAAAGTTCTAGTCTCTAATGTGAATGACAGAAGTTGTGAAGCTCTTATAATGCTAAACGATGTACTGATCTTCGAAGAACTAAAACAGGAGTATGGAGCGTTTAAGAGCAGAAATAGAAAAGGTTAAGCAGCATTACAAGGAAATGTTTGAGTCTATTAAGATCACGCGCACTAGCACTAATGAACAGACATCTTCCTTGTTAACACAGATTAAGGATCTTAAAGGGCTCAATTTAGAAGGAAATTTGAAAGTTGCCCTAGAAGTTCTGTCAAAAAACAAAAGTTCTTGCCCTGGCATGTATGCCATTGATGTTTAAAACCCTATCCCTCATCCCTTTAGAAACAACAGGAGTGCCATTTAAACTATATCAACCATCTTAAGGAGTGTGTGAAACAGCAGGAGATTGTTGAAAGAGCTTCTAGAGTAGTTAAACCACTGGATAATGCACTTAACTATGCTTGTCAATACACCAAGTTATCTCAGGAATTGATAGAATATGTTATTGGGAACTTGCCCAAAAGAATTCACCGAAAGAGATAGCAAGGGGGGGGGGGGGGGGGGGGGGGGGGGGGGGGGGGGGGGGGGGGGGGGGGGGGGACTCCTTCTATCCTTTAACTAGGGAAAAAGCAGTTACTTTTACTGATCATGAGTAACATCTACTAATAACACACAGAAAACATGGAGTTGCACCAGGAAAAACTTCAACAGTCTAAATGTCCAGGTGATTCCTTCTACAGGAGTTAAGCTAGTTCCACTCGTGCAAGCGGATCAAAGCCCTAAAAGCTATACAAAGCCACAATATGTCCTGCCAAAACTTAAGAGTGTGAATAACAAGAAAGTAGAAGACCATCCTAGAATAAATAAGTCTGTTTGGACAAAAGTGAATCGAGTTGATTCTAGCTTTAGCTCTAAGCATGTTGTAATTAATTCGAATTCTGAATCTGTGTGCAAAACGTATGGAACGGAATTCGTCAACCAAGTTATGTCTAAATACTATGAAGGTGTGGGCATATTTCATCAAAAGTTTGTTCTGAGAACTCTTCAACAAAATGGCGTTGTCAAAAGACAAAATCGTACACTTGTAGAAGCAGCACGTACAATGTTGATATTCTCAAAAGCACCGATGTTTCTATGGGCAGAAGCTGTAGCTACTGCTTGTTACACCCAGAACCGATCCCTAATTCATACTCGTCACAACAAAACCCCTTATGAGCTTATACATGATAAGAAGCCTGATCTTTCATTTCTTTGAGTATTTGGTGCTTTGTGCTATCCTACAAATGATAGTGAAGATCTAGGAAAATTTCAAGCCAAAGCTGACATTGAGATTTTCGTTGGGTATGCTCATAGTAGGAAGGGCTATAGAATCTACAACAAGAGAACTCGTCGATTAATGGAAACAATTCACGTCACATTCGATGAGATGCATCAAACAATGGCTCCTGTACGCATCAGTTCAGGTCCCGAGCCTATCATGATGACCCTTGGACAACTCAATCCAGGGCTCGCCCCATCGCCTGTCCCTGCAACTACATATATTCCACCAACAAATAAAGATCTGGAGATTTTATTTCAACCGATGTTCGATGAATACTTTGATCAATCTACAGATAGTGAACCAGTCCCTACGGCTACTGTAGTTAACGCTCTAATTGTTTCTACAAATACATCTGTTTCTACAACGATTGCTCAAGATGCACCTTCTACAAGTCATTCACTGTCATCCTTACAAGTGCATCCTCCAGTCTTTCCTCAAGGTGTTGCAGCTGGACCAACTATCGAAGATACCTCAATTACTCAAGCTGACCTTCATCCCTCAGTTAACCCTGTTGCAGGAGAACCTAGTTCTGCACAGTCAACATCAGGGGATGTTAGTTTAGCTGAACCCAACCAAGTTACTCAACCACCAGATCATCTCAGAAGATGGACCAAAGATCACCCTCTTGATAACATCATTGGCAATCCCTCTCGTCCTGTATTTGCAAGATGAAATTCAAGAATTTGATCGACTTGAAGTATGGGAATTAGTACCTCGCCCAATCTATGTTATGATTATCGCTCTCAAGTGGATCTACAAAGTAAAGCTTGATGAATATGGTGATGTACTGAAAAACAAAGCTCGGTTACTGCAACCAAGAATATGATCATCTACCAGATGGATGTCAAAACTGCTTTTCTGAATGGTGATCTTCAAGAAGAAGTCTTTGTCAGTCAGCCTGAAGGATAGCGAAGATCTAGGAAAATTTCAAGCCAAAGCTGACATTGGGATTTTCGTTGGGTATGCTCCTAGCAGGAAGGGCTATAGAATCTACAACAAGAGAACTCGTCGATTAATGGAAACAATTCACGTCACATTCGATGAGATGCATCAGACGATGGCTCTTGTACGCATCAGTTCAGGACACGAGCCTATCATGATGACCCATGGACAACTCAATTCAGGGCTCGCCCCATCGCATGTCCCTGCAACTACAAACATTCCACCGACAGATAAAGATCTGGAGATTTTATTCCAACCGATGTTCGATGAATACTTTGAGCAATCTACAGATAGTGAACCGGTCCCTACGGCTACTATTGTTAACGCTTCAATTGTTTCTACAGGTACATCTTTGTCTACAATGATTGCTCAAGATGCACCGTCTACAAGTGCTTCATCGTCAACATCCGATATGCATCATCCAGTTCGA